>CM031241.1:114274738-114369601 GCA_018340775.1 Taxus wallichiana var. yunnanensis | reverse complement strand
TTTGCTCTTCAAACAAGATAGTTTCGGGTTACGGACACATCATGTTGCATGATTTGCAATAGATCTCGGCTAGGAATTGCATAAGACAAGCTCTGTGTACTCTTCGCGCTATCCCTCTCCTATCTGCGTTCTATTCATACCGCATTCAAGGTTGTCCCTTGTTCCAACACCTATTCCTATTGATGCAAGCATTACACGCTTTTAAGGATCTACGTGAGCACAAAGAGCGAAGAGATCATACTGAGGGGACAAGACCACGCATACCATCGGATTCACCAGCATTACGCTGAATCCGGTTCTTCTAGCTTTCAAAGATCTAGTTAGAATCATATCAAATAGAGTAGTTAATCACTTTATTTCAGTAAATTCTATTCTCGATATTGCCAGGGAAGCTGTGGGGATTGATAGTTTCTGAGAAACTATGATTCATTCCTCACTTCTGAGGTAGGATCGAGAATCTTGCAAATAGATTAGTTATTTCATTGTTTAGAATAGATATACAAATTGCACAGACAAATAGCTACACTCGGCTATTTTGTTTGTTTTAAATTATTAGTTTAGTTGTCAAATTCTAAATATTTTAAATAGCTGCTTTCTTAAATTCATATAAATCATCAGAAAATACAAAAAGAAGTCATATATGCTATAAATACGTTTCATATACTTAGAGTTCACTTTATTGCAGTTTGTCTATATTATTGCTTTCGTATGACTATTACGGGACCTAGGGAGCCCAGAGAATACATTTTCGAGCCAATCGTGCCTCAACCCAATCTCACAACAGCAATAACTGATATTGACCAGAATCTTAGAATCCGGTCTTCCAAACAATAGCAGACTTCCAACAGGTCAGATCTCAGTTAAGAGGATTAAACATAGAAGACGACCAGGCACATGCATTTTGGTCAAGTCAGCCAAACTACAGATTACCCTAGAAAAACATCCACATGACTATAGAAGGGTTTGAAAGAGAACAAACATTCGGGTGCGATCCTTTAGTTCCACAGCCAGACGCTGGAGACACCCTCGTAGATATAGATACCAGCTTAAGAATCCAGGTTGCGAAGCACCTTGTGAGAGGTATTCTGAGAAGATTGCACAACTGTTGGTTCTAAACATAGAAGTTGAGAAAGCATATGATTATTGGATACTAGGGATCAGGACTTGATTCTACGTATGACCATAGCTAGCCCACAACAAACACGAACCTACGGTTGTGATCCACAAATCCCGCAACCCAATGAATCCATAAGAGAATTAGATATAGACACTGGCCTACGCACACTAGTATTTCAGTCCACTCCACTTCCACCTATTATCATCGAACAATTGTCCTTACTAGATATAGCGGCTAACGAAGCTAGAGAATTCTGGACTAGGCCAGAGAATCATCCATAGAGTCAATTATATTTACCATTCACCATATGACCCTATCCGGAGAAAGATACGAAACTATACCGGGTCATTTTCCACGTATTCCACAACCCATAGATCGAATCACGCCAGAGCTCGATATTGATTGGAGCCTTGAAAGCGTCATCATCGCCTGATCGATCTATCATCCATGCCGATCCCGAGTTAGAAGGGCCTTCTTTGCCTTAGATTCGCAGATTCCATTAGTGCGCGTCGAAGACATTAGACTGCCTAACTAGTCTGTCCATATACCACCCATATTCCATCCCCACCGGCTGTCTCGGCATGACCTCGGGAGGTCGGGTACGCGGAAGAGTCACTTGTAGATTCCCATGCTCGCTTGTCACTTTTCCAGCGTACGAGTATCCTGTGTGGGGTAGGAGGTTTAAGAGCATGAATCTCCACTCTTAGATACCATATCTAATGCCCCCATTTTCAACACCAATGAAAAACAAAATAAATATTGTGGATTTTAGTTTGTTTTGTTTTCATTTCTCATAACACGACATCACATGGGCTCAAATGCAAAAATTCAACATCACATGACATGATAGCATAGAAGGTACACAAAAATTTACATAAGAATGGACCCATATACACAACATGATAGCATAGGGTACACAAAAATTTCTTACTCAAATGAGCGTAAACAAAGACAATGGCACAATATGGTAAGGCACACATGATAAACATGCTCCACACCATGGATTTTTTTTTATTGGTTTACATATTTATTACATTTAGTTTTTAAATTTTATAACCTTATAGGTTTCAGGTGAATTAAATTGGTAAGGGTGTAAAATTTCCTTTTCTAAAACTTCAAATACTTTATTTTCATATAATTTAGCCCTTAAAAGATAATACACTCATTGGTTCTTTTCTCAATTTCCATTAAGTATCCACAACTCATTTATTGGTAAAAAAACTTTTAAACACCTACGAGCCTCCCAATATTCCTTCTTATGTTAAAGGTTTATTTCTCAAAATATGTTTAATTGATGTTAAAATTTATCCTCGTTAAGAAAAAGGAAATAACAAGATGTGAGGGTTCTACTTTTCAAGACGTATATCGACACTTAAATTTTACCTTTTCTAGACAAGGGGGAAGTATTGTGAGAGAAAGGAAGGAATTATTAGGAATTAAGGGCAATTTATATTAAAGATACCTCTTAAATAAACGTCTTTCCATCATAGTACCCTACTTTCCTATTAAAGTTTGCTATAATTAACAGAGTTAGTTTAAGTTAATTTAACATTTACATGACATAAATTTATTTGTTTTTACATAAGAGTTTATGTTGGCTCAACTAATTTATTTATCCAAGAAAATCTGTGATATTTTTTTCTTAACACAAGATAATGCTTAAATAAATTGTAAGACTTCAAGCATATTTTATGCCTAAACACATCTTATTTACTCATGTTTTCCATTACTCTTACATGATTAATTTGGAATCTTAATGGCATTGTCTTAGAATAACTGAAATTCAAATCACACTTAATTTACACTTATGGGTTCATGACTACAAGGTGAGTGGTTACCTAGTACATGACAACTCATTTCATCTCTCTTAAAAACCCCGAGTATTAAATCATATAACAAGACAACGCAACATCTATATGTTTTTCAAATTTCTTTCAAGGAACTATTTAAATCATTTAGTAAAATGCATTAATGTTTCTTTCACTTAATACCTGTTATCACCGGATCACAACACCTATAATTTTCACATGTGTGTCTTCTTAAGCTCACGGTGTGAATGGATAACGTGGTACTATCTCCATGTTGTGGGACTTGCTAGTTGAGATTGACCTCCGAGAGAAGCTGGTTCTCGCCCCCTAAACAACTTGCCACAATCTACTCTAATGCGGTAAAAACTATCTAATCCAAATATAACTTTCCAAGGGACTAGGGAGAGAGAGTGCATGAAAACAAAGCCTACACTAAAGCGGTGATACACCGAAAAGAGAGTGTGAGAGTAGTCTTCCAATGTGTGGAAAGTAGAAGAAAAGTGCATACTATAAGGGGTGATAACAGTTCTCCATAGTCTAGAAAATGCATTCACAACAATATTCCATACATGCACAATGATAATGAATCCTTACAAGAGCATAAGATAGACACAATATATATGCAATGAGATTGAAAGGGCAAGAGGAATGCAAACAAACACAACAGGGGAAGATACATCCACAAACTTGCATCTATTGCTTCATAAGTATCCACATGATTCAATCTATTACAAGATAAGGACCTATATCACCATGCGAGGAGTCCACTACAAGGACTTGTAGCATATTAGAGTTCACAAAATAATTTTGGTAGTTTTTGCTACTCAAAAACTACCTCCTTTTACATGAGCCCAACACAATTATTTATAGAATTAAGAAAGGAGAGAGTGAGGGGGAAATGAAAATGTAGAAATATGTCTTTTTGCCACTTACGAAGAGGTAGTAAATGAAGTGAAATAATGTTTTTGCTTGCGAAATGCTCCCCATAGTATCTCATAACTTGTAGCAGTTGAAATATGTCGAGTCCATACTTCATTAATGCATCTCACTACCAAATAAAATCATTATTACCGAACTAGGAATGTTTTGTGCAAAATCACCATTGATTACTTTAAAATTTCTAGATTTATTGATTTCTATGCATTGGTATTGAAACCATGATTCCAACGGTACATTTTTTTGTGTTTTTGTGTAGAAATACAAAAGTTATGGCCTTCTAAGAGCGAAGCAACTCTTTTGGAGTCTGCAGGAATTTGTTAGTTACTGAGATGGGCATCTAATTTTCTAGGGATGAAGATGTTTCCTTTATTTTCATATACCTAACCTCACTAAAAATAATAAAGCCAACTTCTATGGTGTAGAGGATGTTGAGCTTGTTCTAGAAAGTTAAATTTTGTGAAAATCGAAGCTCGGGTCAAAAGTTACATAATTAGAAGTTCGAAGTGCCGAGGTTGCACTATTTTCCCTTACATGTGGCTATATCAGTATTTAGGGTCTTGGTGTCTTGGATGTCCCTTGTGTGACTTGGGACAGAAAACCTCCGCTTCACCCGCATCACACTTGACCCACACTTTTAAATCAAAAAAATCATCTTGTGATGTCCTACTTGTCCCATCGTTGGTTGGACTGGCTGCAAGGGTCGTTGACCTCCACGTTCAATGAATATCCTTTGTGGTCCACCATTTTTGTGTTTCAGTGAACTCATGTCATGTAAATGCATACCTATGCGTCCTAGGCCTCAAAAAGTTGACTTTTCGATTTTCTCTTGATACGGTGATTTCGACCTTGCGCCAAACTCATGTCCCGACGTCCCGTTGTGCCGCGGAGGACAAAAACATCTGATTTTTTGATTCCATTTTACTGTAGATTTTTCATATTTTTGGGTCCTAGACTTCCCTCGCATACCTTTGCGTCCGGGACAAAAACCCAACTTTGCTGATTTGTACTACTTGCGGCAATTTTGGCTATGCCATCTGTGTGTCTAATGTCCCATGTGCGATGCAGGATGAAAATATCTGATTTTGACACATTTCACTAGAACAAGCCAATTTTTAGAATTTTTTTAATTTTTCTAACTCCTTGAATTTTTTCCTTGGATGGGGGGTTAGAAAAGAGCGAAAGGACCTCAAAACACGATCTTTTCACCTTTTACCATTTATGCCCGATTGATCTTGAGAAATTATGCAAGTTATCCAAATTACCTCAAGGGGTGAATTTGGGATAACATACCCTTAAGAGGGGATCCATGAACTATTAATTTCAAAAGAATTCATGGGTGGGGAAAACTACACCATATGAGAAAGCACATGGGAATGCAACTACTAAGCATCACAATAATCTAAGGCCCGTAAAGGGAGTTAAAATGCAAAATTTATAGATTTTTATGCATTTCAAGATCCTTTTAAAGCAACATTTAAAATCATAGATAATAATTCATCATAAATCCTAGGTCCATTATCATCTTAAGAGTTCACTCGATGTATTACACTCATTTCTACTAGAGGGTTTCTACACCGTACCACCACATAAAATTAGAGTAATTAAATATTCCTTCCTTGCAAAGCCTTCGTGCCACCTTAGGTATTCCAAGACTACGATTTCTCACTTTTTTTTTTAACAATTAGCATATAAAGGGTTCCATTAGGTTTATTTAAATTCTAGTTGCACTCAGGTTTGTACACCTAACTATAGTCGGTTTAAGGTGTGAAACATATTTATCCCATTAAACCTTTGTAAAGTG
Source organism: Taxus wallichiana var. yunnanensis (assembly GCA_018340775.1). NCBI lineage: Eukaryota > Viridiplantae > Streptophyta > Pinopsida > Cupressales > Taxaceae > Taxus > Taxus wallichiana. Next base: position 114,363,936 of record CM031241.1, on the reverse strand, counting down.
ACAAAGGTGTAAAGTTGTTACTAGCTAAGGAGACACATTTATTTGTGAGGATCTAAAGAGATAACTAACAAGTGTTCAAAGCATAGTACACTAGTTCGAGAACTCCACTTGTGTCATCAAAATCTTACGAAGGGTTCATTTAATGATAAAGGTATCCCAAACTATATTATTAAGAATATGGTTGACCACTAGGACATTAAGGTCCAATTTGAATGTTGAAATATAACTCGTCCATGAAGATGAGTAGACCTCTAACACCAAGAAGTGTTATTTCTATTTACCATATGAATGAAAAGGTTAATAAGTTGATTTTTTTGTTCATGCAAGGATATTTAAGGTGAGGAAATGGTCTTTGAATATTTTTCTTAAGTGTAGGACACAAAGTGTAATTATGAGGATCAAAGAATTTCTTAATACATTAGGGTTTTCTGCAACCTAGAAGTGACATGATTGAGAGTGAGGGTACGAAAAATGTTGAAAACTAGTTGCATTCACCCGTAGTTTAGAAATTATAAGGTACCTCCAAACATTTGGATTTTATCTATAACCACAATAACTATTAGGTAGGTGGGTTTTTTAATCATCTAAAACATGATATCCATATTTAAATTCAAGTGGGATTAACACCTATGAAGTGAAGGGTATGATTTTTTTACCCATTTACAAAATTCATCTATCTTCCTCTTTTATCTAGTTAACATAGTTGTTCCTACATTAATTATGTGTCGCACCTATTAGTGTTGTAAGGTGACATTTAACACAAGGAAAATTAAAAAACCATACTTTTCCATGTACAATTCTTGAAAAATAAGATTCTAAGAGGAAGAATAGTCTTAAACATACTACTTTTTATAATACAATTCTCTTTAATTAAATTTCATTTAACATTCATAATTTATATCAATATAAAATATCTTAATGTCATGTGATTGATTACAACATATCACACTCTAATCCTTCTTGTTTGGAGTACCGATGAGTGAGTATGGAAATCCCCTACACTTTGAATCATAAATCCACACATTCATCATTTTTAACATTTTTAATTAAATAGAAGAGATGGAGAGACATAAGGAGAGACAGAGAGAGAGAGAGAGAGAGAGAGAGAGAGAGAGAGAGAGAGAATTGTGCCCACTTCTCTTTCACACTTATTATATTTTTTAATTCGACTATTGTTGACTATAGACATGGATATTATTGTATCATTATGGCTTAGCATGATATAAGATGATAGAGATACTTTGACTATTTATGGAGGTGTGATTCATAGTATGAATGTGTGGATTCATAGAGTGACATTTTATATTAACGATGATGTGTGTTGACATATATATATATATATATATATATATATATATATATATATATTATACGATATTCAACATTCTCATCATATTGAGTAGGATTTAGTAATTGAACTAATCTTGTGATCTTATTGGTATTGATGAAATATACAATTGAGCTGTTGATGGAATTTTAAAATAATAGCATATTTAGTCTAGATAATTTAATTTATTTATCGATGATTATTGATTTCTATGCGTATATTTTATCTTGGATGTTTTGATACGGAAATGATGCCAAGGAGGTATTGTGTAATTTTGCAATTAATTATATCACAATAATCAAATGGGCATTGAAACCAACCATATTCAAATTCTAAATGGATATGAAAATGGTCATCATGGAAACTTGCGTAATGTTGTTGTTTTCTTAATTGTTGTTAGGGGGTCCCCATGGGATGACCTCTAATGGCAGCCAAGGGTTTGTGTGTAATTATTTTCTTTTCTTTTATTTAATTTTGGAGTATGTGATTTAATTTGTGATGTAATTCCCTTTTTATCATTATTGATTAATGTGTCTTAATTAAGTAAATTAATCATGTTAGTAAGCTAATTATGGATGTGACAAAATTAGTCATTTATTAGAGTAGTTGGTTCTTTGGTTCTTGTGTTTTTAGTTGAGTGTATGTGATTTTGAGTGTTGTACACTCCACCCTACTTGGGAAATTCGGATTTGGGCTTAAGGGCAATTTTTGGAGGCTTTTGGGACAAGTTAAACTTTTCCCACACCTCTTAATTTCTTATACCAACCCTACCTATGGGTTGGGGGGTCAAAAATAGACCCCATTATGATTTTTAAGGCAAAAGGTGATATTTAATTGCACTTTCTTACATGTGTTTTAATTTTTGTCCTTAAGGGGGTGTGGGTTGGAGTTGTGTGTGTAAGAGATTTTCATTCCTCTCAACCACCCATTTATTGTGCATTGGGGTTGAGGTTTGACTTGTGATGTGGAGTTGAGGATGAGTGATGTGGCATCCTACATGGAGCCACCTCATCCTCCTCTTTCCTTTTTCTATATATGCAAGTTTAATTGTTTGTTTGGGGTTACTTCTTTTAATTTGTGCTCTTTCATTTTGAGGAGTTAGAGAGTTCTTGGAGTTCTTGTTGAATTCTTGGAGCTTGTTGGTGTTGGATTGAGCTTGAAGGATCTTGGATTGTGTCTTCTTGGTCAAGTTCTTACCATGGAAAGGTAGGAGCTACACTCTTTTACTTGTTTGATTTTATATGTGTGTATATTTATGTATGTGAATGAGTTATGTGCTTGTTGGGATCTTGGGTAGAATGCCTAAGTAATGTGTAGGAGAAGGATATGGGAAATATATATATGAGGAGGCATAAGAGTTCCTTCATTTTGGGAGGGAGTTAGGTTGAGTACCCCACCTTAGATAAGAGAATGCTCGCAATCCTTACTTGATTATTTTGAGGGAGACATAAGAGATTGTAGGGAGGAATAAGATAATGTGGGAGGAATAAAAGGATCTTGAGGGTGGCATAAGAGTTGTGTAGTGGTTTTGAAATGTATTATGGAGGGTTTTAAGCTGGTACCTAATCCCATTAGGAGGCGTAAGTGATCTCCCCATAGATCTTGCTCTATTGGCTTGCATTTTTAAATCCTTGTGTATTTTGTAAAGGTGTATTATTGTGTTCATTTTCTTGTGATTTAATGTGCTTGAAATGGTTCTTAAAATTGTTGTTGTGCTAGAGAGGAGCATTGTATAGTTTCCATGTGATGGATCCATCCGTTATTGCGTTGTGGTTGGGGCTCGGGGGCCAATGAGGAGGATTTTTTCTTCTCCTCATTGGATTTTTGGTTGGGTGGAGATTGCATGCTTCTCCCATTTTTGTTGTTGTGATCAAGTGAAGAAATGGTTGAGCTCTTATTGGAGATTTGGAACTTGGAGAAATTTTAGAAGACTAAGAAACCCTTTATTGAGAAACCTTCGTCAATTTCCACTTAAGGTGGAAGATTTATAGTATTGTACTTGAAAGAAAAGTTGTATTGAATATTTTTTTATTAAGTTGTAATGTATTGTTGGAAAGAAAATATTTTTAGTGAAACAAGTTTTGATATAATGAAAATGTGATTGAAAAGAAGAAAAATTTGTTATGATTTAGTTTGGTTTATTGTTCTTCTTTAGGTGTGTTGTTATTCTTTCAAAACTATTGGGAAAATCTTTTGAAGGTTTCTTGTGGGAATGTTTGAAACTTGTATGTTGCAAAGGAAAGAAATATTAATTCCTATTGTATTATTTGAAAGGCATATGATCGAAAGATAGACTATATTTTTTAATTTTGTTGTATTGGTGAAAGAGATTCAAAATTTATGTATAGATGGAAATAACTTAAATTTTAATTTTCATTTACTTGGTCAATAAAATAGATTAATTCCTAAATCTAGTGGAGTAAAGAAATTTCTTGATTACCACTTAGACCATAGCCTTATTGCAGTATGTAAATTTTATTAAGTTATTATAAATTTACATATAAACCCAATGTTAATTAATGCAATAAAAATAGGAACTTGGATTTATATGAAACGTCTTATAAAAAATTATCAAATTATAAAAGAATTTCTATGTATAAGATAAAACAAAAAAAGAAGTAGTTAATACTATTAAGAATGTGAATAGTATTACTTATTGATAATAGTGTTAATATTAAATACTATTAATTTTGATGTTAAAAATAATATATAAAGATATATATATATATATATATATATATATATATATATATATATATATATATATATATATATATATATATATATATATATATATGTTAAATGTATTTTAAATAACCGAAAATTTATTAATAAAAAAAACAATTAGAAATCAGCTTAGCCAAATTGTTGGGCCGTAATTTAATCAAGTTAATAGGGGAAGGGTTGGGATGAGGGTCGCTGACCTTCCACCACAAAACCATTAACAAATGGGATGGGGGTGGGTCGAGACCCTCCACCCAACCCAAAAATTCTTTACTACCAAACTTTATAGCCACCGATTAGCGCAGGTTTTGCTAAATGCTAGTTTTTTTAGACCGTGTGAGACCCTTCCATGGCTGAACCTAAATACACACACACACACACATATAATATTGTAGTTTTTTTATTTCAGGTTTAATAAATAATGACCTATACTTCTATATATATATGGCGTGCATTGAGAAATCTGCCATACATACTAAACAAAAATTGTGGACATTCGGTCTATGTAATACTCCACCTCCTATCTCCTACTCATCCCGAGTGACCTGGTCAACGGTACTCATTTCCTCTCTCCAACATACACCTATTACCAATTTCTTCCCTTAGGGTTGGTTAGTGTAAGGTTCGCAACATAACACATAACTACATTACTAACACAATGGTGATTCACACATATTAACCATAACATCTTACACATGGTATCTATACAAAGTTATAACACAATCATTACTTTCATGGTTACAATACATCATGTTTCCACATAATGCACCAAAAGTTCAAGTATTGTACAATACAGTTCATATAATCACCATATTCCTCTTATTCATGACATCAACCTTCACATAGTACAAGAATTATACGTATGATGAACACAATGAGTAACATTATAACATATAGTCAATTTGAATACAACATGGTTATGCACATGATTCATCACAACATGGTGGAAAACTCATGATACAATATCATTCATTATACACCAATATTTTCATACAACATACATCAACACACCTATATATCACATAATAATGAACACACTCCAACACTCCGCAATCTGAAATAAAATTATTTTCACATACAAAAAGGTGGTACATCATGTGTGAATTCATCATTGAACGCATGATAAGGAGCATGAGTACACTAATCACAAGAACATCTACATGATAAAAATATGCACTAAGTGACATTCATAACACACGCGTTCGTAATATCACAATTACTACATTGTTCACATCACAACATATATCACATTAATCTTCCCATCTACACCACCACCATGCAAGATCATCACAACTCCAATGTATCCCAGAGGTTTAAGAGCATGAATCTCCACTTAGATACCATATCTAATGCCCCCATTTTCAACACCATTGAAAAACAAAAAATATTGTGGATTTTATTTTGTTTTGTTTTTCATTTCTCATAACACGACATCACATGGGCTCAAATGCAAAAATTCAACATCACAACATGATAGCATAGGGTACACAAAAATTTACATAAGAAAGGACCCATATACACAACATGATAAAGCATAGGGTACATAAAATTTCTTACTCAAATGACGTGAACGAAGACAATGGCCTCGAATATGGTAAGGCACACATGATAGACATGCTCCACACCATGGCTTTTTTATGGTTTACATATTTATTACATTTAGTTTTTAATTATATAACCTTATAGGTTTCAAGTGAATTAAATTGGTAAGGGTGTAAATTTTTTTTTCTAAAACTTCAAATACTTTATTTTCATATAGCATTAGCCCTTAAAAGATAATGCACTTTGTTGGTTCTTTTCTTAATTTCCATTAAGTATCCACAACTCATTTGTTGGTAAATTTTTAAAAAAATCTACGAGCCTCCCAATATTCCTTCTTATGTTAAAGGTTTATTTATCAAAATATGCTTAATTGATGTTAAAATTTATCCTCGTTAAGAAAAAGGAAATAACAAGATGTGAGGATTCTACTTTTCAAGATGTATATCCGACACTTAAATTTTACCTTTTCTAGACAAGGGGAAGTATTGTGAGAGAAAGGAAGGAATTATTAGGAATTAAGGGCGATTTGTATTAAATATACCTCTTTCGCATAAACGCTCTTTCCATCATAGTACCCTACTTTCCCGTTAAAGTTTGCTATAATTCACGCTTAGTTTAAGTTAATTTAACATTTACATGACATAAATTTATTTGTTTTTACATAAGAGTTTATGTTGGCTCAACTAATTTATTTATCCAAGAAAAATCATATTATATTTTTTCTTAACACAAGATAATGCTTAAATAAATTGTGAAGACTTCAAGCATATTTTTATTCCAACACATATCTTATTTACTCATGTTTTCCATTAATCTTACATGATTAATTTGGAATCTTAATGGCATTGTCTTAGAATAACTAAAATTCAAATCACACTTAATTTACACTTATGGGTTCATGACTACAAGGAGTGGTTACCTAGTACATAACAACTCATTTCATATCTCTTAAAAACCCCGAGTATTAAATCATATAACAAGACAACGCAACATCTATATGTTTTTCAAATTTCTTCCAAGGAACTATTTAAATCATTTAGTAAAATACATTAATGTTTCTTTCACCAATACCCTGTTATCACCGGATCACAACACCCTATAATTTTCACAAGTGTGTCTTCTTAAGCTCATAGTGTGAATGGATAACGTGGGTACTATCTCCAGTGTTGTGGGACTTGCTAATTAAGATTAACCTCCAGAGAAAGCCGGTTCTTGCCCCTAAACTACCCGCCACAATCTACATAATGCGAAAAAAAAACTATCTAATCCAAATCTAACTTTCCAAGGACCAGGAGAGAGAGAGCATGAAAAAACCCTACACTAAAGTGGTGATACACCGGAAAAAGAGAGTGTGAGAGTAGTCTTCCAATTTGTGGAAATTAGAAATGAAGAGTGCATACTATAAGGGGTGATTAAAGTTATCCATAGTCTAGAAAAATGCATTCACAACAATATTCCATACATGCACAATGATGATGAATCATTATAGGAGCATAAGATAGACACAATTTATATGCAATGAGATTCAAAGGGCAAGAGGAATGCAAACAAAAACATCGGGAAGATACATCCACAAACTTGCATCTATTGCTTCACAAGTATGCAAAGTTCTATCTATTACAAGATAAGGACCTATATCACCATGCAAGGAGTCCACTACAAGGACTCGCAGATGATATTAGGTTCACAAAATAATTTTGGTAGTTTGTTGCTACTCAAAAACTACCTCCTTTTACAATGAGCCCAACACACTTATTTATAGAATTCGAAAGGAGAGAGCGAGGGGAAAATGAAAATTTGTAAATATGTCTTTTTTCCACTTGCAAGAGGTAGTAAATGAAGTGAAATAATGTTTTTTTCTTGAAATGCTCCCATAGTATCTCATAACTTGTAGCGTTGAAATATGTCACCCATACTTCATTAATGCATCTCAACTACCAAATAAAAGCATTATTCTGAACTAGGCATGTTTTGTGCAAAATCACCATTGATTACTTTAAAAATTCTAGATTTATTGATTTCTATGCATTGGTATTGAAACCACGGATCCAACGGTACATTTTTTTGTGTTTTTGTGTAGAAATACAAAAGTTATGGCCTTCTAAGAGCGGGCAACTCTTTTTGGGTCTACCAGAATTTCAAGTTAGTTACCGTGAATGGGCATCCGATTTTATAGGGATGAAGATGTTTCCTTTATTTTCATATACCTAACCTCACTAAAAATAATAAAGCCAACTTCTATGGTGTAGAGGACGTTGAGCTTGTTCTAGAAAGTTAAATTTTGTGAAAATCAAAGCTCGTGGTCAAAAGTTAAGACCATTAGAAGTTCGGGGTCCGAGGTTGCACTATTTTCCCTTGCATGTGGCTATATCGGGTATTTCGGGTCTTGGTGTCTTGGATGTCCCTTGTGTGACTTGGGACAGAAAACCTCCACTTCACCCGCATCACACTTGACCCATCTTGTAAATCAAAACAATCATCTTGTGATGTCCTCGCTTGTCCCATCATTGATCGGGCCGTGACGGTCGCTGACTATGCATTCGATGAATATCCTTTGTGGTCCGCCATTTTGGTGTTTCAGTGAACTCATGTCATATACGTACCTATGCGTCCTAGGCCCCAAAAAGTTGACTTTTCTTATTTTCTCTTGGTACGGTGATTTCGGCCCTCCGCCAAACTCATGTCCCGACGTCCCATGCATGCAAGGGACAAAAACATCTGATTTTTTCGATTCCCTTTTACCGTAGATTTTTCATATTTTTGTGTCCTGACTTCCCTCACGTACGCTTGCGTCTTGGGCCAAAAACCCAACTTTGCTGATTTGTACTACTTGTGGCAATTTTGGCTATGCGATCCTGGTGTGTCCCAATGTCCCATGTGCAGTCTGGGATGAAAATATCTGATTTTGACACATTTCACTACAACAAGCAAATTTTTTAGAATTTTTCAATTTTTTCTAACTCCTTGAATTTTTCCTTGGATTGGGGGTTAGAAAAGAGCCAAAGGGACCTCCAAAACCTGATGTTTGCACCTTTTACCATTTATGCCTCGATCGATCTTGAGGAAATTATGCAAGTTATCCAAATTACCTCAAGGGGTTAATTTGGGATAACATACCCTTAGAGGGGATCCATGAACTATTAATTTCAAAAGCATTCATGGGTGGGGAAAACTACACCATATGAGAAAGCACATGGGAATCTGCTACTAAGCATCACAATAATCTAAGACTCGACAAAGGGAGTTAAAATGCAAAATTTATAGATTTTTATGCATTTCAAGATCCTTTTAAAGCAATATTTAAAATCATAGATAATAATTCATCATAAATCCTAGGTCCATTATCATCTTAAGAGTTCACTCGATGTATTACACTCATTTCTACTAGAGGGTTTCTACACCGTACCACCACATAAAATTAGAGTAATTAAATATTCCTTCCTTACAAAGCCTTCGTACACTTTTGGGTATTCCAAGACTAGGATTTCTCACTTTTTTAACAATTAGCATATAAAGGGGTTCCATTTGGTTTATTTAAATTCTAGTTGCACTCAGGTTTATACGCCTAACTATAGGTCAGTTTAAGGTGTGAAACATATTTATCCCATTAAACCTTTGTAAGGGACAAAGGTGTAAAGTTGTTACTTAGCTAAGGATACACATTTATTTGTGAGGATCTAAAGAGATAACTAATAAGAGTTCAATGCATAGTACACTAGTTCACTAACTCCACTTATGTCATCAAAATCTTACGAAGGGTTCATTCAATGATAAAGGTATCCCAAACTATATTATTAAGAATATGGTTGACCACTAGGACATGAATGTCCAATGTGAATGTTGAAATATAACTCGTCCATGAAGATGAGTAGACCTCTAACACCAAGAAGTGTTATTTCTATTTACCCTATGAATGAAAAGGTTACTAAGTTGATTTTATTCTTCATGCAAGGATATTTAAGGTATGGAAATGGTCTTTGAATATTTTTCTTAAGTGTAGGACACAAAGTGTAATTATGAGGATCAAAGAATTTCTTAATACATTAGGGTTTTCAGAACCCTAGAAGTGACATGATTGAGAGGGAGGAATGCGAAAAATGTTGAAAATTAGTTGCATTCCTATGGTTTCGAAATTATAAGGTGCCTCCAAACATTTGGATTTTATCTATAACCACAATAACTGTTAGGTAGGTGCTTTTTTAATCATCTAAAACATGATATCCATATTTAAATTCAAGTGGGATTAACACCTATGAAGTGAAGGGTATGATTTTTTTACCCATTTACAAAATTCATCTATCTTCCTCTTTATCTAGTTAACATAGTTGTTCCTACATTAATTATGTGTCGCACCTATTAGTGTTGTAAGGTGACATTTAACACAAGGAAAAATTAAAAACCATACTTTTCCATGTACAATTCTTGAAAAATAAGATTCTAAGAGGAAGAATAGTCTTAAACATACTACTTTTTATAATACAATTCTCTTTAATTAAATTTCATTTAACATTCGTAATTTATATCAATATAAAATATCTTAATGTCATGTGATTGATTACAACATATCACACTCTAATCCTTCTTGTTTGGAGTACCATGACCGTAGTATGGAAATCCTCTAAACTCAATCATAAATCCACACATTCATCATTTTTAACATTTTTATTAAATAGAAGAGATGGAGAGACATAAGGAGAGAGAGAGAGAGAGAGAGAATTGTGCCCACTTCTCTTTCACACTTATTATATTTTTAATTAAACTCTTGTTGACTATAGACATGGATATTATTGTATCATTATGGCTTAACATGATATAAGATGATAGAGATACTTTGACTATTTATGGACTGTGATTCATAGTATGATTGTGTGGATTCATAGAGTGACATTTTATATTAATGATGATGTGTTGTTGACATATATATATATTTACTGATATTCAACATTCTCATCGTCATGTTGAGTAGGATTTAGTAATTGAACTAATCTTGTGATCTTATTGGTATTGATGAAATATAGAATTGAGTCATGTTGATGGAATTTTAAAATAATAGCATATTTAGTCTAGATAATTTAATTTATATATCGATGATTATTGATTTGTATGCGTATATTTTATCTTGGATGTTTTGATATCGTAAATGATGCCAAAGGAGATATTGTGTGATTTTGCAAGTAATTATATCTCAATAATCAAATGGGGATTCGAAACCAACCACATTCAAATTCTAAATGGATACGAAAATGGTCATCATGGAAACTTGCGTAATGTTGTTGTTTTCTTAATTGTTGTTAGGGGGTCCCCATGGGGGGGATGACCTCAATGGCAGCCAAAGGATTGTGTGTAATTATTTTCTTTTCTTTTATTTAATTTTGGAGTATGTGATTTAATTTGTGATGTAATTCCCTTTTTATCATTATTGATTAATGTGTCTTAATTAAGTAAATTAATCATGTTAGTAAGATAATTATGGATGTGAAAAAATGAGTCATTTATTAGAGTAGTTGGTTCTTTGGTTCTTGTGTTTTTAGTTGAGTGTATGTGATTTTGAGTGTTGTACACTCCACCCTACTTGGGAAATTCGGATTTGGGCTTAAGAGACATTTTTGGAGGCTTGTGGGACAAGTTAAATTTTCCACACCTATTAATTTCTTATACCAACCCTACTTATGGGTTGGGGAGTCAAAAATAGACCTCATTATGATTTTTTATGGCAAAAGGTGATATTTAATTGCACTTTCTTACATGTGTTTTAATTTTTGTCCCTAAGGGGTGTGGGTTGGAGTTGTGTGTGTAAGAGGTTTGTCATTCCTCTCAACCACCCATTTATTAGTACATTAAGGCTAATGTTTGACTTGTGATGTGGAGTTGAGGATGAGTGATGTGGCATCCTACATGGAGCCACCTCACCCACCTCTTTTCTTTTTCTATATATGCAAGTTTAATTGTTTTTGGGGGTTACTTATTTTAATTTGTGCTCACTCATTTTGAGGAGTTAGAGAGTTCTTGGATTTCTTTTTGAATTCTTGGAGCTTGTTGGTATTAGATTGAGCTTGAAGGATCTTGGATTGTGTCTTCTTGGTTAAGTTCTTACCATGGAAAGGTAGGAGCTACACTCTTTTACTTGTTTCATTTTATATGTGTGTATATTTATGTATGTGAATGAGCTATGTGCTTGTTGGGATCTTGGGTAGAATGCCTAAGAAATGTGTAGGAGAAGGATATGGGGAAATATATATATATGAGGAGGCATAAGGTATCCTTCATGTTTGGGAGGGATTTGGGTTGAGTACCCCACCTTAGATAAGAGAATGCTCGCAATCCTTGATTATTTTGAGGGAGACATAAGAGATTGTAGGGAGGAATAAGATAATGTGGGAGGAATGAAAGGATCTTGAGGGAGGCATAAGAGTTGTGTAGTGGTTTTGAAATGTATTATGGAGGGTTTTAAGCTGGATACCTAATCCCATTAGGAGGCATAAGTGATCTCCCATAGATCTTGCTCTATTGGCTTGCATTTCAAAGCCTTGTGTATTTTGTAAAGGTGTATTATTGTGTTCATTTTCTTGTGATTTAATGTGCTTGAAATGGTTCTTAAAATTGTTGTTGTGCTTATAGGAGCATTGTATAGTTTCCATGTGATGGATCCATCCATTATTGCGTTGTGGTTGGGGCTCGGGGGCCAATGAGGAGGATTTTTCTTCTTCTCATTGGATTTTTGGTTGGGTGGAGATTGTTGCTTCTTCCCATTTTTGTTGTTGTGATCAAGTGAAGAAATGGTGGAGCTCTTATTGGAGATTTGGAACTTGGAGAAATTTTAGAAGACTAAGAAACCCTTTATTGTAGAAACCTTCAGTCAATTTCCACTTAAGGTGGAAGATTTATAGTATTGTATTTGAAAGAAAAGTTGTATTGAATATTTTTTTATTAAGTTGTAATGTATTGTTGGAAAGAGAAATATTTTAGTGAAACAAGTTTTGATATAATGAAAATGTGATTGAAAAGAAAACAACTTTGTTCTCATTTTAGTTGGTTTATTGTTCTTCTTTAGGTGTGTTGTTATTATTTCAAAATTATTGGAAAATCTTGTTAAAAGTTTCTTGTGGGAATGTTTGAAACTTGTATGTTGCAAAGGAAAGAAATATTAATTCCTATTGTATTATTTGAAAGGCATATGATGGAAAGATAGACTATATTTGTTCATTTTCTTGTATTGGTTGAAAGAGAGTCAAAATTTATATGTATAGATGGAAAGAACTTAAATTTTAATTGTCATTTACTTGGTCAATAAAATAGATTAATTCCTAAATCTGCTAGAGTAAATAAATTTCTTGATGACCACTTAGACCATAGCCTTATTGGAGTATGTAAATTATATTAAGTTATTATAAATTTACATATAAACCCAATGTTAATTAATGTAATAAAAATAGGAACTTGGATTTATATGGAACGCCTTATAAAAATTATCAAATTATAAGAGAATTTCTAAGTATAAGATAAAACAAAAAAAAGAAGTAGTTAATACTAATAAGAATGTGAATAGTATTACTTATTGATAATAGTGTTAATATTAAATACTATTAATTTTGATATTAAAAGTATATATATATATATATATGTTAAATGTATTTTAAATAACCGAAAATTTATTAATAAAAAAACAATTAGAAATCGGCTTAGCCAAATTGTTGGACCGTAACTTGTAGTCAAGTTAATAGGGGGAAGGGTTGGGATGAGGGTCACTGACCCCACCACAAAACCCATTAACAAATGGGATTGGGGGTGGGGTCAGAGACCCTCCACCCAACCCAAAAATTCTTTACTACCAAACTTTATAGCCACCGATAGCAGGGTTTCATGCGCAAATTGGTTGTTTTGCTTTTTTGGACATGTGAGACCCTTCCCATGGCTGAACCTAAATACACACACACACACACATAATATTGTAGTTTTTTGATTTCGGGTTTAATAAATAATGACCCATATATATATATATATATATATATATATATATATATATATATATATGGCGTGCATTGAGAATCTTTGCCATACATACTAAACAAAAATTGTGGACATTCGGTCTATGTAATACTCCACCTCCTATCTCCTACTCATCCCGAGTGACTGGTCAACGGTACTCATTTCCTCTCTCCAACATACACCTATTACCAATTTCTTCCCTTAGGGTTGGTTAATGTAAGATTCGCAACATAACACATAACTACATTACTAACACAATGGTGATTCACACATATTAACCATAACATCTTACACATGGTATATATACAAGGTATAACACAATCATTACTTTCATGGGTTACAATACATCACGTTTCCACATAATGCACCCAAAGTGCAAGTATTGTACAATAGGGGTCATACAATCACCATATGCCCCTTATTCGTGACATCAACCTTCACATAGTACAAGAATTATACGTATGATGAACACAATGAGTAACATTATAACATATAGTCAATTTGAATACAACATGGTTATGCACATGATTCATCACAACATGGTGGAAAACTCATGATACAATATCATTCATTATACACCAATATTTTCATACAACACATCAACACACCTATATATCACATAATAATGAACACACTCCAACACTCCGCATCTGAAATAAAATTATTTTCACATACAAAAAGGTGGTACATCATGTGTGAATTCATCATTGAATGCATGATAAGGAGCATGAGTACTCTAATCACAAGAACATCTACATGATAAAAAATATGCACTAAGTGACATGCATAACACATGCGTTCATAATATCACAATTACAACATTGTTCACATCACAACATATATCACATTAATCTTCCCATCTACACCACCACCATGCAAGATCATCACAACTCCAATGTATCCCAGAGGTTTGAGAGCATGAATCTCCACTTAGATACCATATCTAATGCCCCCATTTTCAACACCAATGAAAAACAAAAAATATTGTGGATTTTATTTTGTTTTGTTTTTCATTTCTCATAACACGACATCACATGGGCTCAAATGCAAAAATTCAACATCACAACATGATAGCATAGGGTACACAAAATTTACATAAGAATGGACCCATATACACAACATGATAGCATAGGGGTACATAAAAATTTCTTACTCAAATGACGTAAACGAAGACAATGGCCTGAATATGGTAAGGCACACATGATAGACATGCTGCACACCATGGATTTTTTTATTGTTTACATATTTATTACATTTAGTTTTTAATTATATAACCTTATAGGTTTCCAGTGAATTAAATTGGTAAGGGTGTAAAATTTCTTTTTTCTAAAACTTCAAATACTTTATTTTCATATAGCATTAGCCCTTAAAAGATAATGCACCGTTGGTTCTTTTCTCAATTTCCATCAAGTATCCACAACTCATTTGTTGGTAAATTTTTTTAAAAAAACCTACGAGCCTCCCAATATTCCTTCTTATGTTAAAGGTTTATTTCTCAAAATATGTTTAATTGATGTTAAAATTTATCCTCGTTAAGAAAAGGAAATAACAAGATGTGAGGGTTCTACTTTTCAAGACGTATATTCTACACTTAAATTTTACCTTTTCTAGACAAGGGGAAGTATTGTGAGAGAAAGGAAGGAATTATTAGGAATTAAGGGCGATTTATATTAAAGATACCTCTTCGCATAAACGTCTTTCCATCATAGTACCCTACTTTCTGTTAAAGTTTGCTATAATTCGACGCTTAGTTTAAGTTAATTTAACATTTACATGACATAATATTATTTGTTTTTACATAAGAGTTTATGTTGGCTCAACTAATTTATTTATCCAAGAAAAATCCGTGATATTTTTTTCTTAACACAAGATAATGCTTAAATAAATTGTGAAGATTTCAAGCATATTTTTATTCCAACACATATCTTATTTACTCATGTTTTCCATTAATCTTACATGATTAATTTGGAATCTTAATGGCATTTTCTTAGAATAACTAAAATTCAAATCACACTTAATTTACACTTATGGGTTCATGACTACAAGGAGTGGTTACCTAGTACATAACAACTCATTTCATATCTCTTAAAACCCCGAGTATTAAATCATATAACAAGACAACGCAACATCTATATGTTTTTCAAATTTCTTCCAAGGAACTATTTAAATCATTTAGTAAAATGCATTAATTTTTCTTTCACCAATACCCTATTATCACTGGATCACAACACCTATAATTTTCACAAGTGTGTCTTCTTAAGCTCATAGTGTGAATGGATAACGTGGGTACTATCTCCATGTTGTGGGACTTGCTAATTAAGATTGACCTCCGAGAGAAAGTGGTTCTTGCCCCTAAACTACCCGCCACAATCTACTCTAATGCAGGGTAAAAACTATCTAATCCAAATCTAACTTTCCAAGGGACCAGGAGATAGAGAGCATGAAAACAAACCCTACACTAAAGTGGTGATACCCCGAGAAAAGAGAGTGTGAGAGTAGTCTTCCAATTTGTGGAAATTAGAAACAGAGTGCATACTATAAGAGGTGATTAAAGTTATCCATAGTCTAGAAAAATGCATTCACAAAAATATTCCATACATGCACAATGATAATGAATCCTTATAAGAGCATAAGATAGACACAATATATATGCAATGAGATTGAAAGGGCAAGAGGAATGCAAACAAACACAGCAGGGAAGATACATCCACAAACTTGCATCTATTGCTTCATAAGTATGCACAGTTCAATCTATTACAAGATAAGGGCCTGGATCACCATGCAAGGAGTCCACTACAAGGACCTGCAACATATTAGGTTCACAAAATAATTTTGGTAGTTTGTTGCTACTCAAAAACTACCTCCTTTTACAATGAGCCCAACACACTTATTTATAGAATTCAAAAAGGAGAGAGCGAGGGGAAAATGAAAATCAGTAATATGTCTATTTGCCACTTGCAAGAGGTAGTAAATGAAGTGAAATAATGTTTTTTTGCTTGCGAAATGCTCCCCATAGTATCTCATAACTTGTAGCAGTGAAATATGTCAGTCCATACTTCATTAATGCATCTCAACTACCAAATAAAATCATTATTCTGAACTAGGCATGTTTTGTGCAAAATCACCATTGATTACTTTAAAAATTCTAGATTTATTGATTTCTATGCATTGGTATTGAAACCACGATTCCAACGGTACATTTTTTTGTGTTTTTGTGTAGAAATACAAAAGTTATGGCCTTCTAAGAGCGGGCAACTCTTTTGGGTCTACCAGAATTTTTGTTAGTTACTGTGAATGGGCATCTCGATTTTATAGGGATGAATATGTTTCCTTTATTTTCATATACCTAACCTCATTAAAAATAATAAAGCCAACTTTTATGGTGTAGAGGACGTTGTGCTTGTTCTAGAAAGTCAAATTTTGTGAAAATCGGAGCTCAGGGTCAAAAGTTATGGCCGTTTGAAGTTTGGGGTCTGATTTGCACTATTTTCCCTTACATGTGGCTATATCAGGTATTTTGGGTCTTGGTGTCTTGGATGTCCCTTGTGTGACTTGGGCCAAAACCTCCACTTCACCCGCATCACACTTGACCCACCTTGTAAATCAAAACAATCATCTTGTGATGTCCTTCTTGTCCCATCATTGATCGGGCCGTGACGGTCGTTGACCTATGCATTCGATGAATATCCTTTGTGGTCCGCCATTTTGGTGTTTCAATGAACTCATGTCATGTACGTACTATGCGTCCTACGCCCCAAAAAGTTGAATTTTCTGATTTTCTCTTGGTACGGTGATTTCGGCCCTCCGCCAAACTCATGTCCCGACGTCCAGTGCACACGGTGCCACACAAAAACATCTGATTTTTTTCAATTCCCTTTTACCGTAGATTTTTCATATTTTTGGGTCCCGCTTTTCGTACGCTTAAGCGTTTGCGTCTTGGGCCAAAAAAACCCAACTTTGCTGATTTGTACTACTTGTGGCAATTTTGGCTATGCCATCCCATGTGTCCCAATGTCCCATGTGCAACTGGGATGAAAATATCTGATTTTCACACATTTCACTAGAACAAGCCAATTTTTTAGAAATTTTCAATTTTTTCTAACTCCTTGAATTTTTTCCTTGGATGGGGGGGTTAGAAAAGAGCCAAAGGGACCTACAAAACCTGATGTTTTCACCCTTTACCCTTTATGCCCGATCGATCTTGAGGAAATTATGTAAGTTATCCAAATTACCTCAAGGGGTTAATTTGGGATAACATACCCTTAAGAGGGGATCCATGAACTATTAATTTCAAAAGCATTCATGGGTGGGGAAAACTACACCATATGAGAAAGCACATGGGAATCTCAACTACTAAGCATCACAATAATCTAAGATCGACAAAGGGAGTTAAAATGCAAAATTTATAGATTTTTATGCATTTCAAGATCCTTTTAAAGCAACATTTAAAATCATAGATAATAATTCATCATAATTTCTAGGTCGATTATCATCTTAAGAGTTCACTCAATGTATTACACTCATTTCTACTAGAGGGTTTCTACAATCCGTACTACCACATAAAATTAGAGTAATTAAATATTCCTTCCTTACAAAGCCTTCGCGCCAACAGGCTTAGGTATTCCAAGACTAGGATTTCTCACCGTTTTTTAACAATTAGCATATAAAGGGGTTCCATTTGGTTTATTTAAATTCTAGTTGCACTCATGTTTGTACGCCTAACTATAGGTCACTTAAGGTTTGAAACATATTTATCCCATTAAACCTTTGTAAGGGACAAAGGTGTAAAGTTGTTACTAGCTAAGGAGACACATTTATTTGTGAGGATCTAAAGAGATAACTAATAAGAGTTCAATGCATAGTACACTAGTTCACTAACTCCACTTGTATCATCAAAATCTTACGAAGGGTTCATTCAATGATAAAGGTATCCCAAACTATATTATTAAGAATATGGTTGACCACTAGGACATGAATGTCCAATGTGAATGTTGAAATATAACTCGTCCATGAAGATGAGTAGACCTCTAACACCAAGAAGTGTTGTTCCTATTTACCCTATGAATGAAATGGTTGCTAAGTTGATTTTTTTCTTCATGCAAGGATATTTAAGGTATGGAAATGGTCTTTGAATATTTTTCTTAAGTGTAGGACACAAAGTGTAATTATGAGGATCAAATAATTTCTTAATACATTAGGGTTTTGCAACCTAGAAGTGACATGATTGAGAGGAGGGGTACGAAAATGTTGAAAACTAGTTGCATTCCTATGGTTTAGAAATTATAAGGTACCTCCAAACATTTGGATTTTATCTATAACCAAAATAATCATTAGGTAGGTGGTTTTTTTAATCATCTAAAACATGATATCCATATTTAAATTCAAGTGGGATTAACACCTATGAAGTGAACAGATGATTTTTTTACCCATTTACAAAATTCATCTATGTTCCTCTTTTATCTAGTTAACATAGTTGTTCCTACATTAATTATGTGTCACACCTATTAGTGTTGTAAGGTGACATTTAACACAATGAAAATTAAAAAACCATACTTTTCCATGTACAATTCTTGAAAAATAAGATTCTAAGAGGAAGAATAGTCTTAAACATAATACTTTTTATAATACAATTCTCTTTAATTAAATTTCATTTAACATTCTTAATTTATATCAATATAAAATATCTTAATGTCATGTGATTGATTACAACATATCACACTCTAATCCTTCTTGTTTGGAGTACCGATGACTGAGTATGGAAATCCCCTACACTCAATCATAAATCCACACATTCATCATTTTTAACATTTTTAATTAAATAGAAGAGATGGAGAGACATAGGGAGAGAGAGAGAGAGAGAGAGAGAGAGAGAGAGAGAGAGAATTGTGCCCACTTCTCTTTCACACTTATTATATTTTTTAATTCGACTCATGTTGACTATAGACATGGATATTATTATATCATTATGGCTTAGCATGATATAAGATGATAGAGATACTTTGACTATTTATGGAGTGTGATTCATAGTATGATTGTGTGGATTCATAAAGTGACATTTTATATTAATGATGATGTGTTGTTGACATATATATATATATATATTACTGATATTCAACATTCTCATCGTATTGAGTAGGATTTAGTAATGGAACTAATCTTGTGATCTTATTGGTATTGATGAAATATACAATTGAGCTGTTGATGGAATTTTAAAATAATAGCATATTTCATCTAGATAATTTAATTTATATATCGATGATTATTGACTTATATGTGTATATTTTATCTTGGATGTTTTGATACGGAAATGATGCCGAAGGAGGTATTGTGTGATTTTGCAAGTAATTATATCACAATAATCAAATGGGGATTGGAAACCAACCACATTCAAATTCTAAATGGATACGAAAATGGTCATCATGGAAACTTATGTAATGTTCTTGTTTTCTTAATTGTTGTTAGGGGTCCCCATGGGGGATGACCTCCAATGGCAGCCAAGGGTTTGTGTGTAATTCTTTTCTTTTCTTTTATTTAATTTTGAAGTATGTTATTTAGTTTGTCATGTAATTCCCTTTTTATCATTATTGATTAATGTGTCTTAATTAAAAAAATTAATCATGTTAGTAAGCTAATTATGAATGTGACAAAATGAGTCATTTATTAGAGTAGTTGGTTCTTTGGTTCTTGTGTTTCTAGTTGAGTGTATATGATTTTGAGTGTTGTACACTCCATCCTACTTGGGAAATTCGGATTTGGGCTTAAGGGCCATTTTTGGAGGCTTGTGGGACAAGTTAAACTTGTCCCACACCTCTTAATTTCTTATACCAACCCTACCTATGGGTTGGGGGTCAAAAATAGACCCTATTATGTTTTTTTTATGGCAAAAGGTGATATTTAATTGCACTTTCTTACATGTGTTTTAATTTTTGTCCTTAAGGGGTGTGGGTTGGAGTTGTGTGTGTAAGAGGTTTGTCATTCCTCTCAACCACCCATTTATTGCGCATTGAGGCTAATGTTTGACTTCTGATGTGGAGTTGAGAATGAGTGATGTGGTATCCTACATGGAGCCACCTCACCCACCTCTTTCCTTTTTCTATATATGCAAGTTTAATTATTTTTTTGGGGTTACTTCTTTTAATTTGTGCTCACTCATTTTGAGGAGTTAGAGAGTTCTTGGATTTCTTTTTGAATTCTTGGGGCTTGTTGGTATTAGATTGAGCTTGAAGGATCTTGGATTGTGTCTTCTTGGTTAAGTTCTTACCATGGAAAGGTAGGAGCTACACTCTTTTACTTGTTTCATTTTATATGTGTGTATATTTATGTATGTGAATGAGCTATGTGATTGTTGGGATCTTGGGTAGAATGCCTAAGAAATGTGTAGGAGAAGGATATGGGGAAATATATATATGAGGAGGCATAAGAGTTCCTTCATGTTTGGGAGGGATTTGGGTTGAGTACCCCACCTTAGATAAGAGAATGCTCGCAATCCTTGATTATTTTGAGGGAGACATAAGAGATTGTAGCTAGGAATAAGATAATGTGGGATGAATAAAAGGATCTTGAGGGAGGCATAAGAGTTGTGTAGTTGTTTTAAAATGTATTATGGAGGGTTTTAAGCTGGGTACCTAATCCCATTAGGAGGCATAAGTGATCTCCCATACATCTTGCTCCATTGCCTTGCATTTTAAAGCCTTGTGTATTTTGTAAAGGTGTATTATTGTGTTCATTTTCTTGTGATTTAATGTGCTTGAAATGGTTCTGAAAATTGTTGTTGTGTTATGGAAGCATTGTATAGTTTCCATGTGTTGGATCCATCCCTTATTGCATTGTGGTTGGGGCTCGGGGCCAATGAGGAGGATTTTTCTTCTCCTCATTGGAGTTTTGGTTGGGTGGAGAGTGTTGCCTCTCCCCATTTTTGTTGTTGTGATCAAGTGAAGAAATGGTGGAGCTCTTGTTGGAGATTTGGGACTTGGAGAACTTGTAGAAGACTAAGAAATCCTTCATTGTAGAAACCTTCTTGTAAATTCCCACTTAAGGTGGAAGACTTATAGTATTGTATTTGAAAGAAAAGTTGTATTGAATATTTTGTTATTAAGTTGTAATGTATTGTTGGAAAGAGAATTTTTTTAGTGAAACAAGTTTTGATATAATGAAAATGTGATTGAAAAGAAAACAAATTTGTTATGATTTAGTTGGTCTATTGTCTTTCTTTAGGTGTGTTGTTATTCTTTCAAAACTATTGGGAAAATCTTTTTGAAGGTTTCTTGTGGAATGTTTGAAACTTGTATGTTGCAAAGGAAAGAAATATTAATTCCTATTGTATTATTTGAAAGGCATATGATGGAAAGATAGACTATATTTGTTAATTTTGTTGTATTGGTTGAAAGAGATTTAAAATTTATATGTATAGATTGAAATATCTTAAATTTTAATTTTCATTTACTTAGTCGATAAAATAGATTAATTCGTAAATCTACTGGAGTAAATAAATTTCTTGATGACCACTTAGACCATAGCCTTATTGGAGTATGGAAATTATATTAAGTTATTATAAATTTACATATAAACCCAATGTTAATTAATGTAATAAAAATAGGAACTTGGATTTATATGAAACATCTTATAAAAAATTATCAAATTATAAAAGAAATTCTAAGTATAAGATAAAACAAAAAAGAATTAGTTAATACTATTAAGAATGTGAATTGTATTACTTATTAATAATAGTGTTAATATTAAATACTATTAATTTTGATATTAAAAATTATATATATATATATATATATATATATATATATATATTTATGTTAAATGTATTTTAAATAACCGAAAATTTATTAATAAAAAAACAATTAGAAATCAGCTTACCCAAATTGTTGGGCCGTGACTTGTAGGTGTTAATAGGGGAAGGGTTGGAATGAGGGTCGCCACCCCACCACCAAATCCATTAACAAATGGGATGGGTGGTGGGGTCGAGATCCTCCACCCAACCCAAAAATTCTTACTACCAAACTTTATAGCCACGATAGTATGTTTTGCGCAGCGGTTTTTTTGTTTTTTTGGACTATGTGAGTCCCCTCCATGGCTGAACCTAAATACACACACACACACATATAAATATTGTAGTTTTTTGATTTCGGGTTTATTTTGGGGCCACTCTAGTATGTGTAGGGGGTGCTATTATTTTCTAACCCAAGTGTCTTTTAGAGACCTTTTTACTTAATGCAACTTTTACCCCTTTGTGGGTATTATAGAACTTTATTATTTAGTCAAATAGACCAAAATAACCTTAAGATTAACTAACCAAATTTAATTAAGGTGAAATTAAATTGTATTAAAGAAAATTATAGGGAATTCTAAGTCTTGTTTTAGGCTAATTACATTTATTAAAAGGTGATGAGAGTTTTTATTTTTTTATTTTAAAGGGGGATCTAAAGGAAAATTGATAATGTTAATTTAATTTAATTATAGACATGAGCATATTACAGATGTAAATTTGAATCTGATATTGTGAGTGTGTTTAACAAAAAAAATTATTCCTTACTTTTTGTAGTTGACCTAGGTTTTCCTTAGGTTTTGTGCAGAAATTTTGTGGGCGTTACACTTGGTATCAAAGCCGTGAGTTTAAAGCTTGGACCCTTGGGCACACCGGAAAACATGAACGTTGAGCATTAAACCTAAAGAAAATATAAACCTAGAAAACAACATTGTATGATATTTGTATAACATAGCAATCTTGAAAATTGAAATAAAACCTAGAATGATGAACTAACTCTACTTGAGTCTGTGTAGGAGGCGCGGACCATACGAGGGGTTCTTACACGTAGACCTAGACTCTCCACCTCCGCATCGGCTCTAGTGGCCATTTTACATCAGATATTGCAGATGCTTCGGATGTTATGTTGTTATATGTCAAGGATCTCTAGGAGGATGACCTGCTAGACAGGATAGAGAGCCATTAGTTGAGGCTTGTGCATCTTCTCAAAAAAACAATGAGCATAGGGAAAAGAACTCCCATATGGAGTCATTTAGAGTGGATTCACCTCAAAGGGGACATAGTGATAGGATTTCGGGACATAGAAATAGATATCAGAGCCCTAGGCCGAGGGAGGAGCATGTAGAGATACCTAGGGGTTGACAGTCATCAGTTGAAGATCATATTAGGGAGATCCTGAAGCTATGCATGTCTCATTATTTTGGAGATACAGGTGGTTTTCAGGAAGAGGCTTGGTTAGTGAACTTGAGCGTGCCACTTCAAGCATTTCCATGTACTAGAACATGAAATCTCATGTTGTAATTCATCTTTTGAGGGATGGAGCAAGCTGTCGGTGGGGACTTAGGAGCTGAAGTTCCATATAGACTCGTAGAAAATTACTTGGGAGCTCTTCGAGGATTCGTTCAGGAGTAGATACTTATCCAAGAGTTTTATTCAGCAGAAGATAGATGAGTTCCATGACCTACATCGGACATACATGATTATAGGGAGTACAAGATTCAATGTCTTGACCCACTTAAATATGTCAACTATATGTAGGACAATTAGATCATGATTTGTATGTTCATCAAGGGCCTAAATTTAGATTTGGGTGGTGTGGTGTGCATTCATTTCCTACAAACCTTAGCAAAGGCCATTGAGAAGGCCTACATTGCAGAAGAGACTAGGGGAAGACTCAGTAGGCTAGGGATAGAGTGTGGAGCCAAATCTAGCGAGATGCAGGGATCGAAGGTCGAGGATCTTCTCCTCCTTGTTTCAAACATAGTTATGCATATTCCTCATTCAAGCCACAACAATAGCCACCTCGATGGCAGAAAGCATACCATCCACCGTTAAGACTTCCATAGAGATTTGCCGCTTATAGGGGATGCGTGTGGCCTCCCCCTAGGTGTCCCATTAGGACACATGGTGCACCAAGAGCTTAGTTAGTAGGAGCTCACCAGTAGTGACCTCAATAGTCCAGAGTCGATCATCGGCATCCACAACATAGACCACTAGAGTACCAACCGGAGCTACATCTCATTAGAGACAGGACCAGAAGTTGTTATAGATGTGGTGTTCTTAGATATCAGTGGAGAGAGTGACAATAGAATCCTAGTAACAAGGGTAAGGAACCAATTTTAGAGCCTATAGTTGGCGACATGGGACATAGCCATCAGATCTATGTAGTAGTTGAGAACCCGCTAGACCGAGCGTAAGGGCACCTTTGTGATAGAGACTATAGGTAGCATTGGTGGTATTCCTACCTCTATTTTGTTTGATTCTCGGTTATATCTAATTCTTTTATTGCACCATATTTAGTAGAGCATTACAGGTTGGTGGCAGTTAGACATGGCCTTAGTTAGGACATCGAGATGGCTTCTAGAGCCAAAATCTCTATAGACTCCTTAGTTAAGGAGTGTGTAGTGGATTTGGGACCCTTCACCACTACCTCGAATCTTTGTATTCCTCTATTGGGTTTGTATGCGGTTATCTTGGGCATGGATTGGTTATCTCGCACATAGAGCTATAGTGGATTGTTACCATAAGACTATATCATGTACAAATGATTTGGGAGTTGAGTCAGTGATAGCTAGGAGTTAGGAGACCCATTTCTATTTGCACTATTTCTGCTATGCAGCTTAAGCGATGTGCCAATGTGGGTGTGAGTTGTATGCTATTATTGTTAGTGATAAGTCAAAGGATGGGGCTATTTGACCTTAACTTGATGATCACCCCATCTTGTAGGAATTTTCTGATGTGTTTCCTAGTGACTCACCTGAAATGCCTCCCCCAAGTAAGATAGAATTCCACATTGACTTGGTTCCAGGAGCGAAACTATCTTACGCACTCCTTATAGGATGACCACACCTAAGATTTGTTAGCTAAAATTGTAGTTTGAGGGCCTTCTTTAGAAAGGCCTAATCTGTCTTAGTGTATCCCCTTAGGGTGCACCAGTGATTTTTGTTAAGAAGAAGGATGGATCCTTGTGGTTGTGTGTGGACTACAGATGCAACTAAAAAAAAAGTAACAATCAATACCCATTATCCCCTTAGTCGCATTGATGATTTGTTCAATCAAAGGAAGGGGGCCACAATATTTTCTAAGATTGATCTTAAGTCCTGATACCATCACCGAGGATTCCATAGTAAAATATCCACAAGTTAGCCTTCCACACGAGATATGGGCATTATGTATTGGTGCTCAATTTAATATTGCCCTGCTTGTTCTTGAAATTCTTTAATCTGCGGCCCCGTCATATTTTATATTTCCCAATGGATGCATGAAATTTTTCTTCATTTGCATGATGTTGAAGATCCTTCTCCATGGTCTTGGATCACATTTGGGCCTTGTATCATTTCAAAATTCTTTGACCTTAAAGAAAACTTCAGTGCAAGCGCAAAAATAGTGAAGTTACCTTACATCTTACTATTTGAAAAGCATGTTTTCCTATCAAAATTTATCTCTAACATCTACATTACATGATCTCTTTTTGATTGGATGCGGCTGATGGGTCTTTTTGGTGAAATTTTCCAGCTTTGTCTCATTTGTAAATAATACCAAATTGGCCGCGGCCCATAGCATCTAATTGGTTAATCAATAAACATGAAGCGATAGGGAAAAAGTCTTACTTTGACCCCAAAGATGGACACGTGGCCATTTTTCAAGAAAAAGGTGGAGAGGCGGATCATCGGAACATTTTGAATTTTTTTTCCTTTGTGAGAAGGAGCAAAGTTATAAATTTATCCACAACCCCGTAGGGGATAGAGTGATGTCACATGTTTGATTCAGTATTTGAAAATTCAAATTGGGTCAGTGGAGCACTTTGGAGTTTTTAAGCTCCATAATGTAAAGGTATAAAAGTGAGTTGCGACTCTGTTGGGGCCCACATCAAAAGTTAGAAGTGGAAAGGCGGGCCGTCAAGCGGCTGCTTGAGTATTTTGACCTGGCTCAACTCAAATATTTTCCATGTGTAGGGTCTACGCTCATTTGATGATCCACCTATGGGTCTTACCTTCACATTTGCACCAAGGAGACATGTGGAGGCTTCCGTTGGCTCATCTCTATACTTAGATTTCTAAATCAACTTTCTAAGGCCCAGGGCACGTGGAGAACTCCGCACTCATTTGAAGTCTCACTTGTAAACTTCATCTTTAGAGATGCGAAAGGGAGAAACATGCAAGATTCCAATGTCCCTACTCATATTTAGAATTTTCAATGGCAGAGAAGGTTTTCTCGGACCCTATTAACGTGGCGCCTTCCACTAGTCCTTAAACTCTTTCAACAACTTTTCCGACCGAGACACAGGGTGAGCCTCGTGCTTGTTTGGGGTCTCCAATTATTGGTATCATATAAAAAGTGCACCAAGGAAACACATGGAGGATTCCACTCTCTCCTCTTTTTACTAAGAATTTTTCAAAGGATGAGGCAACTTTATTGAGCCCATGGCACATGGAGAGCTTGCGTACATTTGAGGCCCCGTCTCTAAACTTCATCTTTGAAGTTGCTTCAATGACACATGGAAGCTTCGCTGACCTTCCCATAATCTGATCATATTTTCTCAATGCTTCCTTTCAAATTTGTGCAAAGAAGTATATCTTCATTCTCCTTCACCAATAGAGGTTACAAAATGGGTCCTCTCACCCTCATTGAAAGGCACGACCTAAAGTAGTGAGGATAGATCAAATCCTTAATGAAGGTGTTATCCATTTCTCCAATACCCGAGTGAAAAGAGTTAGCTAAATCCTCTCCCCCGGCTACAAAATGAATTATACCATGGTTCATTTATCTCTTATTATAATTTTAAATATGTGACACTTCTCAAACTAAGGAAAAAATCAATTTGGATACCAATACTATGAGTACATAGTTATGCCCTTTGGTTTGATGAATGCCCCTGTAGTTTTCATGAGCTTGATGAATGGGGTGTTTAAGACATTTTTGGATCACTTCATGCTTGTCTTTCTTGACGAAATTCTGATATAATCATGTACACATGAGGAGCACCTTCGTTAGGTCCTTCAAGTGTCTTCATGAGAAAACCTTTATAGGGACTTAGAGAAGTGTGCATTTTTTCAGTCAAAGGTGTAGTATTTGGATCATAACATTTATGGGAAAGGTATCACAACCGATCCTTCCAAGATTAGAGCCATTATGGATTGGCTAGCACCCACTAGTATGACCGAGGTGCGTAGTTTCATGGTTTTGGTAGGGTACTACAGGATATTTGTACATGACTTTACTTAGGTTGTGCACCCCATCACTTCCCTTTACAAGAAAGGGTTGAAGTTCTTATGGTTAGATAGATGTAAGTAGGCCTTCGGAGACATGGAAGGAATGCCTCATGAAAATGCTTATTCTTCTAGTAGTAGACCATTAAGGTGAGTTCTTTGTTTTCACAAATGCTTCTTTGGCAAGATGAGGAGGTGTGTTGATATAGGAGGGCTGAGTGGTTACTTTTGAGTCTCACAAAATCAAGGATTATTAGCTTAATTAGACGACTCATGACCTTGAGCTTGCAAGTAAGTGTGCATTTCTTAGTTTGGAGGAGACATTTCCTTCTTGGCTGGATATTTACACTCAAGAATGATCACTTGAGTATTTCAAACCTCTTTACGCAGCTCTAATCTCAATAATCATTAGTGGCATTAGATTGAGTTTCTTTACTATTATAACATGGAGATAGAGCATGTGAAGGGGAAGGAGAAAGTGGTTGCGAATCCCCGAGTAGGAGGAGACATGTGGTTATGGCTACTTCAGAGGATATAAATTTACAGAGCAGATTTTGCAAAGAGATACCTTACGATAGCTTCTACCTTACATCTAGATCAAATATTATGTCAAAGGCCCCTTGAGGGGAGAATTGATGGATTTTTATTAGAGGAAAATGGTCTCACTTAGGCACAAAAATCATATATATGTTCCTATAGATGGATGTTTGAGACAAGAAATTTTTATAGAGGCTCATCGTGTACCTTATTCACCCATCCTAGGGTCAAGAATATGCACACCACCTTGAGATAGTTGTATCCTCGGAGGGACTATGGAGAGACTTAGATCAGTTTGTGTCACATTGTTTAGAGTGTCAGAAGGTGAAGGTCAAGCATCAACACCCAGCTGGCCTTATCTTCCCTCATGCCATACTGGAGTGGAAATGGGACACCATTTCCATGGATTTCATATTTGGGTTACCAATATCGAGATACGATCATGACACCATCATGGTCATGGTGGATAAATTGATGAAAGTGGCTCACTTTTCTCCGGTGAAGACCACCTACATAACTAGTGTAGTAGAACGAGTATACCTTGATGAGATTGTAAGATTCCACAAGATTCCGTGGAAGATCATTTGTGACCACAGCCCTTGTACACTTCTCACCTCTAGATTCCTATGCGCAAGATGCTCTTAGGATGAAGATCAAGTTTAGTGTAACTTATCACCCAATGAAAGATGGATAGACACATGGGTAAATCAGATCTTGGAGGACATGCTTAGGATGTACGTCATGGATCATCAGTCAAGGTGGGAGGAGTACTTGTATTTGGTGGAGTTTTCCTACAATAATAGTTTTCAAAGTTTGATAGGCATGGCTCCTTTTCAAGCATTGTATGGCAGAGAGTGCAGGACACCACTGAGTTGGGATAGGTTGGAGGACAGGGTTTCTCTTGGGTCATCTTTACTATAGGATATGGAGTAGTAGGTTGTTATGATCAGGAAGAGATTACAGGAGGCTCAGGATAGGAAGAAGAAGTATGTGGATCGTGAAAGGACAGATCATATTTTTGAGGTTCGCACGAAGGTGTTCATTTGTGTCGTGGCTCAAAATATCCCTATCCATTATGGAAAATGCTCTAAGCTTACTCCTAGGTTTTTGGGCACCTTTAAGATCTTAGAGTGTATCACCCTTTGACCTATCGTCTAGCATTGCCACCCACTTGTCTTGCATGCATGATGTATTTCATGTTTCTGTACTTAGGAGTTACATTGCTGATCCTTCTCATGTAATATATTGGACCTCGTTGTAGGTGCATGATCAGGGGTAGGTGAAGGTGGAGCCCATATGTATTTTAGAGTGCAGGACCCTAGGCCTTCGAGGAAGAGAGATTGATATGGTACGAGTCTAGTGGGACATGTATGATGAAATCTGCTACTACATTGAAGGATGCTACATTACTACGAGTCTACTTTCCACACCTATTCTAGTGACTTCGTGGAGGAAGTCTATTCTAAAGGGAGAGGGTGTAGTTCCCACTTCTCTTTGACACTTATTATATTTTGATTTCACCATCATTGACTATAAACATGGCTATGATTGTATAATTTTGGCTTAGCATGATGTTAGATGATAGAGATACTTTGACTATTTATGGGATTTGATTCATAGTATGATTGTGTGGATTCATAGAGAGACATTTTATATTGATAATGATGTGTTGTTGACATATATATATATATACTAATGACATTCAACATTCTAGTCGTATTCGTAAGGATTTAGTAGTTTAACTAATCTTGTGATCTTATTGGTATTGATGAAATATGAAATTGAGATGTTGATGGAATTTTAAAATAATAGCATTGTTAGTCTAGATGATGATTTAATTTATATATGGATGATTATTGATTTTTATGCGTATATTTTATCTTGGATGTTTTGATACGACCACAAGGCCGAAGAAGGTATTTTGTGAATTTGGAGGTAATTATATCACAACATTCAAAGGGGGATTAGATACCAACCACAATAGAATACCGACCGGATACAAAAATGGTCACCATGGAAACTTGTGTAATGTTGTTGTTTTGTTATTTGTTGTTAGGGGGTCCCCATGGGGGGGATGACCTCCAATTGTGACCAAGGGTTTGTGTGTAATTCTTTTCCTTTCTTTTATTTAATTTTGGAGTATGTGATTTAATTTGTGATGTAATTCCCTTTTTATCATTATTGATTAATGTGTCTTAATTAAGTAAATTAATCATGTTAGTAAGCTAATTATGGATGTGACAAAAGGAGTCATTTATTAGAGTAGTTGGTTCTTTGGTTCTTTTGTTTTTAGTTGAGTGTATGTGATTTTGAGTGTTGTACACTCTACCCTACTTGGGAAATTCAGATTTGGGCTTAATATAAGGGCCATTTTTAGAGGCTTATAGGATAAGTTAAACTTTTCCCACACATCTTAATTTATTATACCAACCCTACCTAAGGGTTGGGGGATCAAAAATAGTCCCCACTATTTGTGTTATAAGGAAAACGGTGAGATTTAATTTCACTTTCTTACATGTGTTTTAAATTTTGTCCTTAAGGGGTGTGGCTTAGAGTTATGTG
This sequence comes from Taxus wallichiana var. yunnanensis, assembly GCA_018340775.1. NCBI lineage: Eukaryota > Viridiplantae > Streptophyta > Pinopsida > Cupressales > Taxaceae > Taxus > Taxus wallichiana. The sequence goes on along the minus strand of CM031241.1, from coordinate 114,333,053 downwards.
TGTTAGAGGTTTGTAATTTATGTCAACTACCCATTTATTGTGCATTGGGGTTGAAGGTTGACTTGTGATGTGTATTTGAGGATGAGTGATGTGGCATCCTACATGGATTCAACTCACCCTCCTCTTTCCTTTATCTATATATGAAAGTTTAATTGTTTTTTGGGGTTACTTCTTGTAACACCCACTAAAATGACCACTCGAGACACAATAACAACCTAGCCGTGGATAGAAAAATTTATGGGATAATTTTTTGGTAAATCGTGACCACTAGTAGGCTTCAAGCAACTATTGTCACAACAAGAATTCAAGGTCAATCATAATTTATAATTAAAATGTTCCAGTTAAGATAATTATTAAATACACATTACAAAATCAAAGAGTATAATTTAGTCCATTTATTTAAATTAACACTATGTTTAAATGTTCCTTAATTAATTGCAGGAGGGTCAAAGGGCCGTAAAAATTAACTCACCCTGTATTCAATTTGACTAGGTATAAACAAAAACCAAGGTTATAATTAATAGGGGATGGAAAAATTTCTCTTATCCCCTCTCGTGACCCTTCAAAAAGGTCAACCCATGCTCTAGAGTTACACATGCAAGCTAAGAAGGGGTAATTTCCCACTTACCCACTCTCAGACTCATCTTTGCACATGTTTAACACACTTAAGGTTTCTTAAAAATATTTCCATGTGATAGGAAATTTCTTCCTCTTTCCAATGGTATAAAGAAGTCCTCCTAACTTCTCATATTTCTTAAGTTATAGACCGGTGGGCCTAAGGAGGAAAATTTTCCCAAAGGTGGGCTTGCGAGGCCTAGGGAAGAAAATTTTCCCCTAAGGCGGGCTTGTGGGCCGAGGAAAAAAATTTCTCCAAAGGCACAAGGGACATGTGGCACATTTTTAAGCCCATGTGGGAAGGTGGGTCGTCAGAGGAAATTTGGATTTTATCTTTTGTTTTCTAAAGGGAAAAAAGGTTCAAATATCCCTATGCCTCCACCGATGCCTAGGGAAACCATGTGTTATGTCCCCAAACTTTCCAGCAGGGGAGCGGTCCGGTAGAGAAAACTTAGAACTATTATCATTTGCATTAAAAAGGCGCGAGGGTTAAAAACAACCCGTTCCTCCGCCGATGCCTAAAGAAGCCATGTGTCAGTCCAATAGTGACCAAGTGGGAAGGTGGGACGCTGGGAAACTTAGGAATTTTTGCCAACCTTTTTCCAAAGGAAAAGGTCTAAAACCACCTGCGCCTCCGCCGACGCCAAAAGAAGCCATGTGTCGACCCACAATGATAGGTAGGGACGTGGACCGGCGGGGAGAATTAAGATTTTATCGCCTTTTTTTAAAAAAAAGTGTAAAGTTTGAAGGTGCAGGCCCATGAACCCATGGAAGTGGTTCCCCAAAGTGAATGGGAAGGGATGTGGGGCTGCAGAGGGAATTTTAACTTTTTCCTTTTTGCAAAATGTGCCCTAAGTAATTTTTGGGCCCGTGGGTCCAATTTATTAAAATTTCCTTTTTGACAGTTGTTATTTTTTGAAACCAAACGAAGTGAAAATTCGAAAGCCATAACTTTCGACTGGAATCTCAAATTTGGGAAAATGAGGAATTTTTGAAAAGGGCTTGAACTCCTCTTTCCATAGGAACCATAAAAATTGATTTTTGACAAACATAAGTAGGTGAATTTTACAACAAAAAAATCTTGTTATTGAAACGTGAATTAAACCTTTTCAACATCCGACTTGACTTGATCTCGCCATTCTTTCACCTTCAAAAGATGCCAAAAACATGGAGAGTTTCACTTGATAGGAACTGGATGGATTTGCAAGAAATAGTATATTTTATTTGGGATTTCAAAATGGATTTATTTCCTTCCTCTTTATGTGAAATTGCATTATTTTTCCTCTTTCCCGATTAAAGATGAACTATGTAAATTACTAGGGCAATGCAAATGTTTCATGATGTGCTTTGTTCATCCTTAGTTCATTTTAAAGTTTCATTATGACTTTTGGTGTTATAGGGTACTCAGATATTTTTCTGATATTTATTTGTAGGTCTTACAGTGAATCCAAATGGAAAACATACTTAAACCCGAATTGATCTATTTTCATTTACCATACTCTAAATGTTAAGTTCATTTCAATATAATATTACAAGTTTAATCAGACTTCAACCCATGCATGGAAACCCAAATATAGTTCTTCTTTCAAACATGTATTTCTAATGAAATAGAGAATATGATTTTTTTCAATTTCCAAACAAAGACTACAAAATATTTTTCAAACAACAGATTTCAAGTGAAAACCATATCATTTGTGGTAACTAAAAACAACTCCTATTGAAATCCAACAATTCTTTTACAAATTCCTTTTTCATTCATCCAATACAACTTACGAATATAAATTTCTCACATTCAATTGTAGGTTCCATTTCCAAAACAGAAATTTCTCCACCACAAATAATATTACAATGTCATCCACTTAAAGTGGTAATTTTCACAATAAGGGACCCAAGGAGAAAATTTAATGTTTTTTCTTCATCCTTAGCTTCCGTAACAACAATAAGAAGATCTACCATATATCTTTTGTCAAAAAAATTGAGGAGAGGCAACGTTGTCCATCCAACCAAGAATTCTAATGAAGAGGACAAGTTGTTCTCCTCATTGGCCCCTAAGCCCCACCGAAAGAGCAATAAGAGATGTATTTAAACTCATGGAAACAAACAGGCTTCCACAACACATTTTTTTTTACATAAAGAACACTTTACAACCACAGGAGAACAACAAACAACACTCAGATTCATCATGCAAAAGCCAAAGGAGCAAGATCTATGGGGGAAGATGCTTATACCTCCCAATGGGGAAATGGGTGTCCACCTTAAGATAAACCTGCCAATATATATATATATATATATATATATATATATATAATTTCAAAGCCCCTACATGCCCTTATGCCTCCCCCAAGTACCCCTTATACCTCCCATTCTCTTATGCCTCCCCACACTCTTATGGCACCCCATAACGAGTAAAGAAATGCAAGCTATTTATTTTACAAGGTGGAACCCAATCCCATACTCCCTCCACAATAACACTTATACCTCCCCAAAACTCTTATTCCTCCCCACAAGAGATCCCCATAGTCTTCTCATATACCATACCTAGGAAATCTACCCAACCAACCAACAACATACCAAACATTCAAAACATACACAAAAGCACAATACAACAAGAAAACCTTTTTACAAGAGTCCAGCTCCTACCTTTCCATGATAAAGTTTGATCCAAAATCTCAACAAAGAAGCTTTCCAATCCAAACAAACAAGGGCTCCAACAATCCACAATCATTCCAAAAATCTCTCTCTTTCCAAAATTACAAGAGCTCAAAACCAAAAAGAAGTAACCAAAATGAAATCACCAAAATGAAGTAACCCCAAACAAGCCAAGGAATTTGAATAAATAGAAGAGGGAGAGAGGAGGATGAGGTGGATCCATGTAGGATGCCACATCACACATCCTCAACTCCTCCTCACAAGTTAACATCAAACTCTAAATCAAAATAAAAAAGTGGGTGAATAAATGACATTTTACTTACACAACCCAAGTCCACACCCCAAGGACCAAAATAAAATTTATGTAAGATAGTGCAATTAAAACTTACAAATTATCTTCCCCAAAATACGTAATAATTCCTAATTTTGACTCCCCAACCATAGGTAGGGTCAAGTATACCGATTTAAGATGTGTGGGGCAAGTTTAACATGTTCCAAAACCTCCAAAATCATCCCCTAAGGATAGATCCGAATTTCAAAAGAAAGGTGGAGTGTTTCACACTCAAATTTACTTACACATTTCTTACAACACTTACTCCAAGAGCCATCAACTCTAATAAATGCATTCTTTTTACCCAATTTAATTAATTTAACAACATGATTACTCACAAATCTAAACACAATTTAAATAAGATAATAAAAGGGAAATACATCACCAAATAATCACATACAAAGATTAAATAAAGAGAACACAATAAAAGAATACACATAACCCCTTGGTCACATTTAAAGGTGATCCCCCATGGGAACCCCTAACAACAATCCAAACAAACAAATACACGTTGCCATGGTGACCCTTGTTGAATTCATCTAGAATTCCAAATGTGGTTGGTCTCCAATCCCCCGATGTTTGTTGTGACATGTTTTACCTGCAAAACACAAATACCTCCTTTAGCCTTGTGGCCACATCAAATCATCCAAGAATAAATACACAATATAACTCCAAATTCATATATATATATCAAAACATCATCAAGCAAGTAACGACATCATTTACAATTTCATGCATAATCATGAGATCACAAGATTGATTCAATTTTCTAGGTCTACTCAATCTAACGAAATAACACATGTCTAACAACACACACACACAAACACACACACACACACAACACACACAACCATCTCAACATCAAAACAACATAAGTATAAAATGTCCCCAATTATCCCCATGCACCATATATGAATCAAAATCAACAACAATCCATGATCTCTAACATCTAACATCATATCAAGCTAAAAGCTACAGTAGTGTCCAAAAGCATAGTCGAGAGTGTCATAATCAATATCAAAAAGATGTCAAAGGAAGTGGGCACTAAACTTATTTTCATTTGTGCTCTTGCATTTTGGGGAGTAAGAGATCTCTTGAGTGCTTTTTGAATTGTTGGAGCTTGTAGGTGTTGTATTGAGCTTGAAGGAGTTTGGATTGTGTCTTTTTTTCAAGTTCTTACCATGAAAAGGTAGGACCTACACTCTTTTGCTTTTTTTTTATATGTGTGTATATTTATGTATGTGAATGAGTTATGTGGTTATTGGGATCTTGGGTAGAATTCCTAAGTAAGGTGTAGGAGAAGGCTATGGGGAAATATATATGTAGGGAGGCATAAGAGTTATTTCATGTTTGGGAGGGAGTTGGGTTGGGTACCCCACCTTAGATAAGAGAATGCTTGCATTCCTTACTTGATTCTTTTGAGGGAGACATAAGAGATTGTAGGGAGGCATAAGAGAATGTGGGAGGCATAAGAGGATCTTGAGGGAGGCATAAGAGTTGTGTAGGGTTTTGAGATGTATTTTGGAGGGTTTTAAGGTGGGTACCTAATCCCATTGGGAGGCATAAGTGATCTCCCCATAGATCCTTGCTCCATTGGCTTGCATTTTCAAGCCTTGTGTATTTTGTAAAGTTGTATTATTGTGTTCATTTTCTTGTGATTGAATGTGCTTGAAATGGTTGTGAAAATTGTTATTGTGTTATGGAAGCATTGTATAGTTGCCATGTGTTGGATCCATCCGTTATTATGTTGTGGTTAGGGCTTAGGGTCCAATGAGGAGAATTTTTTCTTTTGCTCATTGGATTTTTGGTTGGGTGGAGATTGTTGCCTCTCCCCATTTTTTTGTTGTGATCAAGTGAAGAAATGGTTGAGATCTTATTGAGATTTGGAACTTGGAGAACTTTTAGAAGACTAATAAACCCTTTATTATAGAAACCTTCTTGTCAATTTCAACTTAAGGTGGAAGATTTATAGTATTGTATTTGAAAGAAAAGTTGTATTGAATATTTTATTTATTAAGTTGTAATGCATTGTTGGAAAGAGAAATTTTTTTAGTGAAACAAGTTTTGATATAATGAAAATGTGATTGAAAAGAAAACAATTTTGTTATGATTTAGTTGGTTTATTGTTCTTCTTTAGGTGTGTTGTTATTCTTTCAAAACTATTGGGAAAATATTGTTGAAAGTTTCTTGTGGGAATGTTTGAAACTTGTATGTTGCAAAGGAAAGAAATATTAATTCCTATTGTATTAGTTTAAAGGCATATGATTGCATGATAGACTATATTTGTTCATTTTTTTATTGGTTGAAAGAGAGTCAAACTTTATATGTATAGATGGAAAGAACTTAAATTTTATTTTTCATTTACTTGGTCAATAAAATAGATTAATTCCTAAATCTAGTGGAGTAAAAAATTGCTTGATTACCACTTAGACCATAGCCTTATTGGAGTATGTAAATTCATTATTAAGTTATTATAAATTTACTTATAAACCCAATGTTAATTAATGTAACAACAAGAGGAACTTGGATTGATATTAAACATCTTATAAAAAGTTATCAAATTAAAATATAAATTCCGATTATAAGATAAAACAAAAAAATTAGTTACTACTATTAAGAAAGTGAATAGTATTACTTATTGATAATAGTGCTAATATGAAAATATAATTAATTTTAATATTAAAAGTAATATTGTTATATATATATAAATTTATGTTAAATGTATTTTAAATAACCGAAAATTTAGTAAACAAAAAAACCAATTAGAAATCGGCTTGGCTGAATTGTTGGGCTACGGCTTGTAGAGCTATTAATAGGGAGAAGGGTTGGGGGATTCGTCGACCCCACCCACCACCCTATTAAAAATGGGATGGGGGATGTGGTCGGTGACCCTCACCCCAACCCCAATATTCTTTACTACCAAACATTATAGCCACCGATCGCAGGTTTTGTGCGCTTGGTTCTGCTTTGGTTTTTTGACTCGTGAATCCCTTCATGTGACGAACCTAAATACATTCTTTATATATATATATATTAGTTTTTTTATTCCAAGTTTAATAAATAATGATTTTTGATTAAAATAATAATATATGTACTCTGTGTGTGTGTGTGTGTGTGTGTGTGTATCTTCAAGTTGGATATATATACATCATCCCAATCATTTCCACTAAAATAGGGTAAATACCCATTTACCCATTTAGACAAATACAAAAGAAATTTCAAGATAAAAATAAAAAAATAAAAATTAGTGTTAACCCTAGATGAGGGTAATAAACGAATCCTTGATAAAAGGAACTGCTTGTTCATCCATGAGTGTGGGATTTCTCCAATGGATTCCTCCTCCTCCTCCAAAAATCGACAAATAAAGAGAGAAACAATAAGTGAAAACAAAAGAGAAAAGATATTTTCATAAGCATGTTTAGGGTTAGTTGAATCCCTAAATCTAAGGGCCCCAAATGAATCCATCCAATGGATGAGATTCATCCCTACAAAAAGTAGGTGGGAAGTGGGTGAGAGAAATTCAAATTTAATTTGCATGGGTAGACTTTATTTTGGGGCCACTCTAGTATGTGTAGGTGTTATTATTTCCTAACCCAAGTGTCTTTTAGAGACCTTTTTACTTAATGCAACTTTGACCCCTTTGTGGGTATTATAGAACTTTATTATTTAATTAAATAGACCACAATACCCTTGAGATTAACTAACCAAATTTAATTAAGGTGAAATTAAATTGTATTAAAGTAAATTATAGGAAGTATAAGTCTTGTTTTAGACTAATTAAATTTATTAAAAGGTAATGAGAGATTTTTTTTTTTTTTTTTAAAGGGGATCTAAAGGAAAATTAATAATGTTAATTTAATGTAATTTTAGACACGAGAATGTGATGACCGTAAATTTGAATCTTATATTGCGAGTGTGTTTAACAAAAAAATATTCCATAATTTTCTAGCTAACCTAGGTTTTCCTTGGGTTTCGTGCAAGATTTTTTTGGTCATTACAGAGAGAGAGAGAGCCAAAGCTAGCAGAAGAAGAAGACATAGTTAGTTTCTTACACATTCACACTTTCACATTCAACAGACTTAATATTTTCGTTCTAGAGAGATAAAGTAAGGTTGAGATAGAAAAATAAGAGACATTTTATTTTCCATTCACACTATCATATCAATTTTCATTTCATGTCCTTCATAATTTCATTTCAAAAAATCATATTTCCCAAGTCACTTACGTTTTCAAATCAATCAAGTTTCATGGTCATTTCTTGAGAGAAGAGGATGGAGAGAGAAAATTACCATACATTGAAAAATTCATTTATAAAAAATAAAAGATCAAATAAAATCATACATAGCATTAAAATGGCATTACGATGTCACACTCATGGTTAGAAGTTACACGAGACTCGTAAAAGGGATTCTAGCTAAGGTTGAGGAAATTGACCAAACCCTTATCCGAGTCTTGAAAACACACAAATCAAGTTTGATCACGAATTTTTATGATTCGTACTTACTCTCCCATATATATATAATTATTCATGTCCTGATGTAAGTTGATTACGATGAGCAGAGCTCAAGCTACAAGGGCAACTTCGGGGCCAATTATCATAATTGTGTCTATAGCTCTTAAGCACAACACAAAGTGGGACTCAAAACCCACTTGAAAAATTAGTTTCCAAAGGAATTTTCATTGAACTGAAGGTGGGTTACGATCCTCTTGTTAGCATTCTAGAGGTAGGAGGTAGTGGTTTTAAGTTTCTCTCAAGCTAAGCAACGATCAGTAGCCAAAATCAAATGTGTTTTATTAAAAAGACCATGTCACAATAAGTGACTAATAAGGTAAGAAAGTTTAGGAATACAACTTCTAAGTGCATTAACGAATTTCAAACAAAATTGTTAGGATTCCCTAAGGTGTTTCATGTTACAATGGGTCATGCAAAGAGTTTCAATTTTGTGGTACATTTCGGTGTGGTGCTCCATGCACATGACTTTCAAGATGTTTTTAAATGTTTTAGTAGTTCGTGTCAAGGTATGTTTTTTTCAATTATTGGGATTACATTACCTGTCATTCAAAAATTAATTTTGAAAAAGTTGTAAATGATGAAGCAAGATTTAGTGAAACTGAAAATGGGAAACCATACCTTTTTGTGAAAATTGTAATCATTACAATCACTAATGTCCTAAAGGCCACTTCACTTTCTGTAATCTTATCAAAATTTAACATTCTTATTGAAATATTCCTTTTCCTCTACATGAAATCTTTAAAACCACTCCAATAAAACTATAGGAATAAGAAACACTCTCAAAATATCATAACGCTATGAGAATAACAGAGCAGAAACCGTACGTTCAATAGAAAGGTCCACCTTGATTACAAAATTATCTACAAGTCACCAAATCCTCCCTTATTGAATATGTATCTTTCCATTGCCTAAAACTTGCGTGAATGACTTTTGTACCAAGAGAATTCATTCGAACTCACCTCCTTCACAATTTTTTTGGATGACCAAGCTTGAGCAACATGTAACAACTGGTAAAACAACCTAATTAGGAAAATTATGGAATAATTTTTTTTATTTAAAAGAGTCTACAACCGGATTACAAGGCAAAAAATGTCACTAACAAGTTCCATAACAATTCTAATTCACTAGAACATGCTTTTCTTTTATTAACAATTATTAGAGGTCATAAGGTCCAAATTTAGGGTTAGAAGGTACAATAAGGTTCAGAGGGTAATTCCTCACCATACCCACTCACTAATAGGCTTAAAGGTTCAACTTGATTTTTCTCAAACTTAACGCATTCAAAATTTCCTAAATTATTCCCATTGGATACGAAATTTTCTCACCTTTCCATTTATATAAATAAGTCCTCCTAACTCCTCATATTTTTTGAGTTATGGGCTGCCGGGCCTTGGGGTGAAAATTTTCCCCAAGAGTGGGCCTATGGGCCCAAGGGTGAAAATTTACCCCAAGAGAGCGGGTCAAGGGCCGTGGGAGACTTTTGGAAATTTTCCCATGTGGGAAAGAAAAAAACTTTTTACCCACACACTTGTAGGTCTACAAGTCCACTAGGGACATGTGGCACCTCCCAAGTCAACATGGGGAGAGCGGGGGCAAGGAAGACATTTTGAAAAATCTTCCCGCACGGGGCGAAAGCCAACTTTGCGCCGCACTCCTACAAGTCCACAAGGGACACATGGCATCTCCTAAGCCAACACAAGGAAGGTGGGGTGGTGGGGAGAAAATTAGTTTAATGCCCCAAAGGGCTAAGAGGGTAGCATTCACCCGCGCCTCCGCCGACACCTCACGATGATGCCACGTGGTGGCTCTTGATTGGCAAGCACAAGTCACGGGGTGAGGAAAAATTTGAAAATTTTCCCAAATTTTCCAAAATGTACAAATTCAAAAAGGAGACCACTCCTCCATCGATGCCTCGTGATGCCACGTGGCATCACCTGATTGGTTGCGGGCCGATGGGGAAAATTTGGAAAATTTTCCCAAAATTTTTCTAAGCTTAAAAAGGGTCCACCCCTCCGCCGACACCTCGTGGTGCCACGTGGTAGCCTTTGATTGGCTTTGCAGGTCGGTAGGGAAAATTAGGAAAAAATTTTCCCAAAATTTTCTTAAGTTCTAAGGGAAAAATTCGGCCCACAGGCCCGCCAAGGAAATTTTTCCCCAATTTTTTTTTTTTGACGCCAAGTGAAGGAAAAACTTCAAAGGCCATAACTTTTGATAGAGGGCTCGGTTTTGGGAAAATGAGGACTTTTATGGGAAAGATCTCGACGTCCTCTTTACATAGAGATCATTAATTTTTTATTTTGATAAATTTTAAGGGGTCAATTTTGTGAAAACGTTCTATAGGCTTTTACAAAGTTGTAAATCGGTAAATTTTAACTTAAAATTTTGTTAAATTTTTTTCTTTTCTTGTCCTCTCTCAACATGTCAAATAGACATGGAAATTTTTCTTAGGTGTATTTAAGAGATATTTCAAGATTCAATTTGACTGATTGATTTCAATTTGAACATTTACATTTCTTGACAACAACATGACTACAAAATGGTTTGAGCCCGATTTTGCTAAGTTTTTATAAGAATTTCCTTAAGTATTAATATCTAGATGAATTTGATTAGATCTTATTATGCCCAAATTAATGTTTCATTTTTTATTCCTTTGTTACAGATTCGGTCTGAGCATTTGGGATTAAATAATTGTCAATAGAAATACAAGACAAAGTTCAATTTTTTTTTTAAAGGTCTATTTGCCATTGTCTTCTTCCAAGTATTATAATGTGCTCCAAACCTAATCTAATGCATTTAGTTGATTCAATTCAACTATTCAAAACTAAATAACATCTCGATTTCCAATTTTTACATATTTCAAAGGACAAAGTATTACATTTCCTTTATACTGCATTTCTTTCTTTCAAACAGAGATTTCAATTACATTTAAAAGATTAAATTCAATGCCACTGTGTAATTTGAGAAAGGTGATACATCATTTATTGATTCCAAAAGACAACTTTATAACATCCTTCTTTTATTCTTTCCAAAAACATATATTATATACAAGACAGAATAATACATTTTCTTTTCACGTGTTTCACTTTTCCACTTTCCAAACAGGATTTCATAGAGCTTGTTAAGTACAAATTTCCAATGGAAATAATATCATATGAACAAGGAAAACACTTCCATTAATTCAAATGAAACTCTTACAACCTCCTTTCCATTTGATTTCAAAATACAACATACAAAACACGTATCATTCTTTCTCATTCTTTCCAACACAGAATATAGAGTATAACTCTTTTACATTTCAAATTTCCACTTTCATTGCCAATACATAGTATCTTTCCATGATAATGAATACACAGATCATCCACTTCAAGTGGGAAGGGCTACAATAAGATTTCATTTCACAAGGGACTGTCAAACTGTCTTTATCTCAGCTCCAGAACAACAACATGATTTCTCATTCTTCCAATTTGATCACAACAAGAGTAGGGGAAAGGCAACACTCTCCACCCAACCAAGACATCCAATGAAGAGGAGAAGCCATCCTTCTTCATTGGCCCCCAAGCCCCAACCATAATGCAATAAAAGATGTGATCCAACTCATGGCAACAACAGGCTTCCACAAACACACAAGCAACATTTTCACAATAAAAACACAGTCCAAAATAGAATGTAGTTTACAACTACATTAAAACATGACAAACAATACTAAGGCTTCATCAAGAAAGCCAAAGGAGCAAGAAACTATGGGGATGTTGTTTATGCCTCCCAAAAGGGAAATGGGTATCACCACCTGAGAACAAACCACCAAATATATATATATATATATATATATCAAATCCTTGACATGCCCTTATGCCTCCCCAAGTACCCCTTATTCCTCACATTTCCTTATGCCTCCCCAACCTCTTATGGCACCCCATAACGAGTAAAGAAATGCAAGCTATTTCTTTGTAAGGTGGAACCCAAATCCCAACTCCCTCCACTCTTATACCTCCCTAAAACACACTTGTGCCTCCCACAAAATAACCCCATAGTCTTCTCCTACACCATTCCTAGGCCATCTACCCAACAGCCCACAACCATGCCAAAACATTCATACATTAACACTTACATTCATAAAATAAGAGCATTTCAAGAGTCAAGCTCCTACCTCTCCATGATGGAGTTGTTCCAAGTTCCAAAACAACAAGCTTTATCCCAATGCAAGCAATCCAAAAACAACCAAGCACAAGCATGCAACAATCTTCCCAAAACTTCTTCAAGCAAGAGCTCCAAAACAACAAAAGAATTCACCCAAGAAAATGAAGTCTCCAAAGTGAAGCAACCCCAAAACAAGGCAAGCCATTCAAATTTTATAGAAGAGGGAAGGGAAGAGGATGAGGTGGATCCATGTAGGATGCCACATCACACATCCTCAACCCCAACCCCAAAAGTCAACTTCATTCTCCAATGCATAATAAATAGGTGGGTGAATAATATGACAGTTTACTTACACACTCAAATCCAACCCACACCCCAAAGGACTGAAATTAAATCATGTAAGAAAAGTGCAATTAAAACCTACAATTTTACCTTCTCAAAAACATTATAAAAGTCTAATCTCAACTCCCCAACCCATAGGTATGGTTGGTAAATAAATTTAAGAGGTATGGGACAAGTTTAACTTGTCCCACAAGCCTCCAAAATCAGCCTCCAAGGACAATTTCGAATTTCCAAGAAGGTGGAGTGTTTCACACTCAAAAGTTAACTTACACATCACTTACATATTACTTACACATTATTAACTCATTATTTAATTTAAATCATAGCAAAACTCTATTAATTACTTTCTTATGACATATTTTAATTAATTAACTTAACAACATGATTACTCATAATATTACACACCATTTAATAAATAATGAAAGGGTAAAAGCACCACAAAATAAACACATGCAAACATAAACAAAGGGTCCAAATAAATAAATACATAACCCCTTGGTCACATTTAAAGGTGATCCCCCATGGGAATCCCTAACACAAACAAACACACACAAACAAATACAAGTTGCCATGGTGACCTTGTTGAATTCATCTAGAATTCCAATGTGGTTGGTCTCCAATCCCCGATGTTTGTTGTGATATTTTAACCTACAAAACACAAATACCTCCTTCAGCCTCATGGCCATATCAGAACATCCAAAATAATATAAATATAATTCCCAAAATCATTTAGATATATGAATCACAACAACATCAAAGCAATTTAACAATATCATTTATAGTTTTATCAACAACTATATCATCATCCAATAATTTCCATTTCTAGGTCTACTCACAATATCCAAATATCACAAGTCCACACAACATCCATAATATAACCATGTCAAACAATATATCATCATCAATATCCAAAATGTCTCTAATAATCATCATGCATCATAACTGAATCAAGTCAACAATAATCCATGATCTAACATCTAACATCATACTATAATAAGGTCCATAATCATGTCCATAATATAATCAACAATATCATGATTAGTATCAAAAGGTGTCAAAGGGAAGTGGGCACTACATCCCCTCCCCTTAGACTCGACTTCCTCCTGGAAGTCACTGAACAAATGTGGAAACTGAACTTGTAGCAAAGTAGCATCCTCCCATGTAGCTACAGTCTCATCATATCTGTCCCACTACACCTGAACTAATCAACCTCTCTACCTCAAAGGCCTAGTTCCTATGATCTAGGATGTGAAAGGCTCCACCATCACCTGCCCCTGATCCTGCACCTGTAATGATGTCCAATCTAACACATGAGAAGGATCTGCAACATATCTCCTAAGAACTGAAACATGAAACACATCATGTACATGAGACAAGCTAGGTGGCAATGCTAGATGGTAGGCCAAAGGGCCAATACACTCCAAGATCTCAAAAGGACCCACGAATCTAGGAGCTAACTTAGAACCTTTTCCATAATGGATAGGGCTCTTATGTGGCCTGACACAAAGGAACACCTTCATGCCCACATCAAAACTACGGTCAATCCTATGCTGATCTGCGTACTTCTTCTTCCTATCTTGTGCCTCTTGCAATCTCTGTCTATCAAAACCACCTACTGCTCCATGTCTCTGCAACAAAGCTGGTCCAAGAGAAACCCTGTCCTCTAACTGTCCCAACTAAGAGGTGTCTTGCACTCTCTACCATAAAAATCCTGAAAAGGAGCCATGCCTATAGAACTCTAAAAACTATTATTGTAGGCAAACTCCACCAAGTACAAGTACTCCTCCCATCTAGACTACTAATCCATCACATACATCCTGAGCATGTCCTCTAAAATTTGATTCACCCACTCAGTCTGTCCATCTATCTCAGGGTGATATGTTGTGCTGAAATTGATCTTCATCCCGAGGGCATGTTGCATGGTGGTCTAGAAATGGGAAGTGTACAAAGGATCGCGGTCACTAATGATCTTCCACAAAATCTCATGTAACCTAAAAATCTCATCAAGATACACCCATGCCACTACACTAGTTGTATAAGTGGTCTTCACTGAGAAAAGTGAGCCACTTTTGTCAATTTGTCAACCGTGACCATGATGGCGTCATGGTGATATCTCGACATCGCCCAACAATGAAGTCCATGGAAATGGTGTCCCACTTCCATTCTGGTATAGCATGAGGAAAGAGAAGGCCAAAGGATGTTGATGCTTGGCCTTCACTTTCTGGCACTCTAAACATCATGACACAAATTGGGCCACATCTCTACGAAGTCCTCTCCAATGATACAACTGTCTCAAGGTGGCGTGCATCTTCTTCACCCTAGGGTGGGCTGAATAGGGTGCATGATGTGCCTCTGCCAAGATGTCCTACCTCAAGCCTCCCTCTCTGGGAACATAAATCTTACCTCTTGTTCCTAAGAAGACCATCTTCTCTAAGGAAAACCATCAAACTTCCCCTCAAGGGGTCTTTGAGACTCGATCTCTATTCAACTACAATGTAGAAGTTGTCAAGAGGAAGCTGCTAAAGAATCCTACTCCATAAATCTATGCTCACTAAGGTGGCCATAGCCACATGTCTCCATCTACTGAGAGTGTCATCTACCACCACATTCTCCTTTCCTTTCACATGTTCTATCTCCATATCATACTCACAAAGCAACTCCATCCAACGCCGTTGACGAGCATTGAGATTGGGCTGCGTGAAGAGGTGGCAAGACTCAAGTGATCTATCCTAAGTGTGAATCTCTGACCAAGAAGAAAGTGCCTCCATCAAACCAAAGCATGCATAACTACCATAAGCTCAAGATCATGAGTCGGATAATTAAGCTCATAATCTTTGAGTTTGTGAGACTCAAAAGCCACTACTCTTCCCTCCTACATCAACACACCTCCAAGCCCCTACTAAGAAGCATCCGTGCAAATGAAAAACTCACCCTGTGGATCCGCACTATGAGAATAGGTGTTGTAGTGAGACATTCCTTCAATGTACTGAAAGGCCTACTCACACCTGTCCAACAAAAAAAAATTCTTCCCTTTCCTCTGAAAGGGAAGTGATGGGGTGCGCAATAATCCGAGAGAAGTCCTAAACAAATCTCCTGTAGTAACCTACTAATCCCATGAAGTTACGCACCTCAGTCACTAGTAGTGGGTGTTGGCCAATCCATAATAGCTCTAATCTTGGAAGGATCGATGGTGATACCTTCCCCAAAATGATATGACCCAAATACTACACCTCCATCTGAAAGAATGCACACTTCTCCAAGTTCCCGTAAAGTCATGCTACTCTCACAAGACACTAAAGAACCTAGTGAAGGTGCCCCTCATGCTCCTCACGCATACGTGAGTAAATCAAAATGTCATCAAGGAAGATGAGCACGAAGTGATCTAAGAAGGTCCTAAATACCCCATTCATCAAACTCATAAACATTGCAGGGGCATTATTCATCAAACCAAAAGGCACCACTATGAACTCATAGTGGCCATATCTCATATGGAAGGTGGTCTTATGAATGTCCACTCTAAAATCCTCAACTGATGGTAACCTGACTTAAGGTCTATCTTAGAGAAAATTGTGGCTCCCTTCATCTGATCAAACAAATCATCAATGCGCGGAAGGGGATAACGATTCTTGATCGTTACCTTATTCAATTGGTGGTAATCAATACACAACCACAAGGATCCATCCTTCTTCTTTACAAAGATCACTAGTGCACCCCAAGGGGATACACTAGGATGGATAAGGCCTTTCTCCAAAAGGCCCTCAAGCTACAACTTGAGCTCACAGAGCTCTGGTGGTCATCCGATAAGGTGCTCATGAGATAGATCTACTCCCGAACTAGATCTATATGAAAATCAATCTCACATGGGGTGGTAACCCCGGTAGCTCCCCAGAAAGACATCTGCAAACTCTCTCAAAATGGGATGATCATCTAGCGATGGTCCACTAGACCCATCCTCTAATCTATCATTATAATAGCAAACATAATCCGACAACCCCATCATACACACACCACTTAAGCTACATAGTAGAGATGGTGCAATAGAAATGGGTCTCCTGACCCCTGAAATCACCGACTCAACTCCCAAATCATCTGCACAAGATATAATCTTGTGGTAACAATCCATCTTGCCCTGTGTAGACAACCAATCCATACCCAAGATGACTCCATAAGAGCCCAAAGGAAGGATACAAGATCCGAGGTAGTGGTGAAAGGTCCCAAATCTACCACACACTCCTTAACTAAGGAGTCTATAGAGATCTTGGCTCTAGAAGCCATCTCAACATCCCAACTATGACCCTACCTAACTGCCACCAAGCTTGCATCACTCTACTAAAGATGGTGCAATAAAAGAATCAGAAGAACCATAATCAAACAAAATGGAGGTAGGAATACCACCAATGTTACTTACAATCTCAATAATTGTACTTTGATGCTCTTCCTAGCGGTTCTCACCACTACATACATCCTATGACTACACCCCATATCACCAACAATAGGCTCTGAGATCTATGTCTTACCCTTGTTATTAGGGTTCTGTGGGTAGTCTCTCAAAAATGTCTAGTAACACCACAACCAAAACAACCGCCTGATCCTCTCCCCTATGTAGCAGCTCCCATTCTGTGCCTGAGGTCTATGGTGGTGTGGATCCTGATGATCCGGTTGTGGTCTATTGCTGAGGTCTCTACTAGTGAGCTCCTACTGAGTGAGCTCTCTAGGCACCATGTGTCCTGATGGGACCCCTAGGAGGAGGCCCCATACTCCACCTCTCTATGCATCAAATCTCTAGTGGAGGTCTATAAGGTGGGCGGGACTACTACTGCTACTGCTAGTGGGTCTAAAAGATGACTATGTGAACCCTGTCCACCATGAGGAAGTGGTACTAACCCCCTCGATCTGTTGTCCTGCATCTACTGTATGCGGCTCGACTCGGTCTCTAGCCTATTGGGTCTTTCCCCGAGTCTCCTCTGCTATATAGGCCTTCTCGATGGCCTCAACTAATGTCTGTGGAAATGGATCCACACACACCTCCAATGTCTAGATTTAGGCCCCGATGAACCTATGTGAATCCACCTGCTCATCCTGCATATAACCAACATACTAGGAGTAGATCCAAAAATCTACTCTCATACTCAGCCACTGTGAGAGATGCCTATCGGAGGTCATGGAACTCATCTATCCACCGTGTACAAATGAACCTCTACAAATATCTATCTTTCCGAAATGCTCTCAAAGAGCTCCTAGGTAACTGTCTCATAATCAACATGGAGCTTCTTCTCCTCTGTCCGCCACTAGACACCAACTCCATCCTTCAATAGATGGATCGCAACATGAGCTTTTATGTTGCTAGAACAAGGACAGAGCTTGAAGCACCCGCTCAAGCTCACTAACTAGGCCTCTACCTGAAATCCACCTATGTCACTAGAATAATGTGATGGCCAAGCTTCAGGATCTCCCTGATGTGATCTAGCAGCTATGGTCTGACGGCCTCTAGGTCTCTCTGCATGCTCATCCCTAAGCCTAGGGCTCGAGACCTCTCTCTATGTCCTAAACTCAGTCACCCTGCCCTCTATGGTGACTCACTCTGGCTGACTCTACATGGGAGTTCTCTCCTCCATGCTCCTCACTGGGTCGAGGTGATACATGACCCTCAATGGAAGGGACTCTATCATGTCTTGGCTACATGCCCTCCTACTGATCCTCCACGTAGAGTGGCATTAACATCCTAAAGAGTCTACAAAATCTGGGGTAGGATGGTTACTACAACATGATCTGGTGGTGGTAAGTCTAGGTCTATGTGAAAAGACCCCTCATCCCGTCTGCACCTCCTACATACCAAGGCGAGAGTTAGTTCACCTTTCTAAGTTTTATTCAGTTTCCATGTTTACTAAAATATGTAACTTCTAAACCAAGTTGTTTTCTAGATTTAAAAGTGTGCTAGATTTAAGGTTCATGTCTCAAGTTTTCTAGTGTGCCCAATGGCCCAAGATTTTGAACCACTGCTTTGATACCAAGTGTAACGTCCAAAAACAACCCACTTGAGACCCAAGAACAACCTAGGATTAATTAGGAAAATTATGGAATAATTTTTTTTTTTTAAAAGAGTCTACAACCGGATTACAAGGCAACAACTATCACTAACAAGTTCTAGAACAATTCTAATTCACTAGAACATGCTTTTCTTTTATTAAAAATTATTAGAGGTCATAAGGTCCAAATTTAGGGTTAGAAGGTACAATAAGGTTCAGAGGGTAATTCCTCACCATACCCACTCACTAACAGGCTTAAAGGTTCAACTTGATTTTTCTCAAACTTAACGCATTCAAAATTTCCTAAATTATTCCCATTAGATAGGAAATTTTCTCACCTTTCCATTGATATAAATAAGTCCTCCTAACTCCTCATATTTTTTGAGTTATGGGCTCGGCAGGCCTTGGGGTGAAAATTTTCCCCAAGAGTGGACCTGTGGGCCCAGGGTGAAAATTTACCCAAAGAGCAGGTCGGCGGGCCGCAGGGAGACTTTTGGAAATTTTCCCATAGTGGGGCAAGAAATTTTGCACCCATGCACCCACTCAGGTCCACAAGTCCACTAGGGACACATGGCTGCCTCCCAAGTCAACGCAGGGAGAGCGGGGTGGCAGAAGACATTTTGAAAAATCTTCCCGCAGGGCGAAAGCCAACTTTTCACCTCGCACTCCCGTAAGTCCACAAGGGACACGTGGCATCTCCTAAGCCAATGTGGGGAAGGTGGTGGTGGGGAAAATTATTTTAACACCCTGAAGGGCTAAGAGGGTAGCATTAACGTGCCTCCGCTAAGGACTCCTCGCGATGCCACGTGGTGGCTCTGATTGGATGTGGTCCAGGCAGGGGAAAATTTGGAAAATTTTCCCAAATCCAAAACATAAAAGGAAAAAGGGACCCACTCCACCGCCACTGATACCTTGTGACAACAAGTGGCATCACCGATTGGTCAGCGCCCACAGGGGTGGCAGGAAAATTTGGAAAATTTTCCCAAAATTTTCTAGAGAGCACTAAGCTTAAAAAGGGGTCCGCCCCTCTACTGACACCTCGTGGTGCCACATGGCAGCCTCTGATTGGCTACGGGTTGGTAGGGAAAATTAGGAAAAATTCCCAAAAAAATTTTGAAGTTCTAAGGGAAAATTCGGGCCTGCAGCCGCTAAGGAAATTTTTCCCAATTTTTTTTTTTTTGACGCCAAGTGAAGGAAAAACTTCAAAGGCCATAACTTTTGATAGAGGGCTCAATTTTGGGAAAATGAGGACTTTATGGAAATATCTCAACGTCCTCTTTGCACAGATCATTAATTTTTAATTTTGATAAAGTTTAAGGGGTCAATTTTGTGAAAATGTCTATGCAGGATTTTACAGTGCAAACTGGTAAATTTTAACTTGTTAAATTTGTTAAATTTGTTCTTATCCCTCTCTCAACATGTCAAATAGACATGGAAAATTTTTCTTAGTGGAATTTTTAGAATAGATTTCAAGATTCAATTTGACTGATTGATTTGATAATTTGAACATTTACATTTCTAACAAAAACGACACTATTGCAAAATTTTTGAGCCCGATTTTGCTAAGTTTTATAAGAATTTCCTTAAGTGTTAATGTCTAGATGAATTTGGTTAGATCTTATTATGCCCAAATTAATGTTTCATTTTTATTCCTTTGTTGCAGATTCAGTCTGAGCATTTGGGATTAAATAATTGTCAATTGAAAAACAAGATAGAGTTCAAATTTTTTTTTTTAAAAAGGTCTATTTTCCATTTTCTTCTTCCAAGTATTATAATGTGTTCCAAACCTAATCTAATGCATTTAGTTGATTTAATTCAACTTATTCAAAAACTATAATACATCTCTGATTTCCAATTTTTACATATTTCAAAGGACAGAGTATTACATTTCCTTTATACGCATTTCTTTCTTTCAAACAGAGATTTCAATTACATTTAAAAGATCGATTCAATGCCATTATGTAATTTGAGAAAGGTGATACATCATTTATTGATTCCAAAAGACAACTTTGTAACATCCTTCTTTTATTCTTTCCAAAAATATATATTATATACAGGCAAAATAATACATTTTCTTTTCACGTGTTTCACTTTTCCACTTTCCAAACAGGGATTTCATAGAGCTTGTTAAGTACATATTTCCAATGGAAAGAATATCATATGAACAAGGAAAACACTTCCATTAATTCAAATGAAACTCTTACAACCTCCTTTCCATTTGATTTCAAAATACAACATACAAAACACGTATCATTCTTTCACATTCTTTCCAAAATAGAATACAGAGTATAACTCTTTTACATTTCAAATTTCCACTTTCATTGCCAATACAAAGTATCTTTCCATGATAATGAATACACAGATCATCCACTTCAAGTGGGAAAGGGGCTACAATAAGATTTCATTTCACAAGGGACTGTCAAACTGTCTATATCTCAGCTCCAGAACAACAACATGCAGATTTCTCATTCTTCCAATTTGATCACAACAAGAGTAGGGAAAGGAAATGCTCCACCCAACCAAGACATCCAATGAAGAGGAGAAGCCATCCTTCTTCATTGGCCCCCGAGCCCCAACCATAATGCAATAAAATATGTGATCCAACTCATGGCAACAATAGGATTCCACAAACCACACAAGCAACATAATCACAATAAGAACACAATCCAAAATAGAATGTAGTTCTACAACTACATTAAAACATGAAAAACAATACTAAGGCTTCCTCAAGCAAGCCAAAGGAGCAAGAAACTATGGGGGATGTTGCTTATGCCTCCCAAAAGGGAAATGGGTATCACCACCTGAGAACAAACCACCAAAATATGTATATATATATATATATATATATATATATATATATATATATATATATATCATTTCAAATCCCTGACATGCCCTTATGCCTCCCCAAAGTACCCCTTATTCCTCACATTTCCTTATGCCTCCCCAACCTCTTATGGCACCCCATAATGAGTAAAGAAATGCAAGCTATTTCTTTGTAAGGTGGAACCCAAATCCCAACTCCCTCCACTCTTATACCTCCCTAAAACACACTTGTGCCTCCCACAAAATAACCCCATAGTCTTTTCCTACACCATTCCTAGGCCATCTACCCAACAACCCACAACCATGCCAAAACATTCATACATTAACACTTACATTCATAAAAGAAGAGCATTTCAAGAGTCAAGCTCCTACCTCTCCATGATGGAGTTGTTCCAAGTTCCAAAACAACAAGCTTTATCCCAATGCAAGAAATCCAAAATAGCCAAGCACAAGCATGCAACAATCTTCCCAAAACTTCTTCAAGCAAGAGCTCCAAAACAACAAAAGAATTCACCCAAGAATGAAGTCTCCAAAGTGAAGCAACCCAAAACAAGGCAAGGAATTCAAATTTATAGAAGAGGGAAGGGAAGAGGATGAGGTGGATCCACGTAGGATGCCATCACACATCCTCAACCCCAACCCCAAAATCAACTTCATTCTCCAATGCATAATAAATAGGTGGGTGAATAATATGACAGTTTACTTACACACTCAAATCCAACCCACACCCCAAAGGACTGAAATTAAATCATGTAAGAAAAGTGCAATTAAAACCTATAATTTACTTTCAAAAAACATTATAAAAGTCTAATCTCAACTCCTCCAACCATAGGTATGGTTGGTAAATAAATTTAAGAGGTATGGGACAAGTTTAACTTGTCCCACAAGCCTCCAAAATCAGCCTCCAAGGACAATTTCGAATTTCCAAGAAGGTGGAGTGTTTCACACTCAAAAGTTAACTTACACATCACTTACATATTACTTACACATTATTAACTCATTCTTACAACACTTTAATCAAAGGCCAACAACTCTATTAATTACTTTCTTATGACATATTATTTAATTAATTAACTTAACAACATGATTACTCATAATATTACACACCATTTAATAAATAATGAAAGGGTCAATGCACCACAAAATAAACACATGCAAACATAAACAAAGGGGTCAAAATAAATAAATACACATAACCCCTTGGTCACATTTAAAGGTGATCCCCCATGGGAATCCCTAACACAACAAACACACACAAACAAATACAAGTTGCCATGGTGACCTTGTTGAATTCATCTAGAATTCCAATGTGGTTGGTCTCCAATCCCCGATGTTTGTTGTGATATTTTAACCTACAAAACACAAATACCTCCTTCAGCCTCATGGCCATATCAAAACATCCAAAATAATATAAATATAATTCCCAAAATCATTTAGATGTATGAATCACAACAACATCAAAGAAATTTAACAATATCATTTATGGTTTTATCAACAACTATATCATCATCCAATAATTTCCATTTCTAGGTCTACTCACAATATCCAAATATCACAAGTCCGCACAACATCCATAATATAACCATGTCAAACAGTATATCATCATCAATATCCAAAATGTCTCTAATAATCATCATGCATCATAACTGAATCAAGTCAACAATAATCCATGATCTAACATCTAACATCATACTATAATAAGGTCCATAATCATGTCCATAATATAATCAGCAGTATCATGATTAGTATCAAAAAGGTGTCAAAGGAAAGTGGGCACTACACAACACATCCATTAGCTTAACCATGGACCATGTATGGTTATCGTGGTTTCTTTTTATTTGTCTCTGGATGAGAAAATGTAGCCTTCTAACTTCCTATTAGATCTTCGTTGATGCTTGACTAACTACCAAACCTTGCTCTACATCCGCTTTTTTGGCACAAGTTGGTTGTATGGCGAGAAAAGGTGATATGGTCGGGTCACACACTGTGAGTTGCATTGATGAAAAAATAGATTAGAATGGGAAATGATGGTCTAATATGGAGGAAGAGTGAAAGAGAAAACTCTTGCATAGACAAGAATGCAATGGAAGCAATGGAATTGTCTATGTCAAAATCAACTCAACAACTACTTGAAATAAAAGAAAAAGAGTAGGAAAATGAAGGAGTATCTTTTTCTACCACGAGAATGAAGTAACAAGGTTATATTGTTTGTAGCATAAATCAATACAGGTTAGACAATATGACTCCCAATCCACGAATCTTTTTGTTCTCTTTTGCATACATCAACAAAATAGTGGAAGGTAGGCAATAATTTCCTTGCCTCTCGAGAAATTTGAGCCTACTTTAGATACAAAAATCAATCTAGATCGCCAAATTGTATATATTAATATGACGGGATATCGGGATACAAATTTATCCCTTACGGAGGGATGATGTAACCCTGATGATATTGATTTTAGAATCCTATTGTTGGAGCTCCGTGTATCGCAGCTCTCCTACCACCGCGCGTCCTCCGCTTTTGTTGCAAATATCAAATCTATGTAAAAATTGAACGTTACCATGGGCTTCATGTGATTAATGCCTCATATTCTAGAAAAAGGTCTTGAATTATTGTGTAGGAAAAATACATGTCTGAAAGGATGTTTAGGATTTGTCACTTAACATTTTCCATCAATTGACAAGTGCCTTGATAAAAGCAAATTGCCAAAACATCCAAGAAAAATTTAAACGATTCAAAAATTGCAATCGAGGGGACAATATAAAAAGTAAACCTTAACCAAATCTCTCAATAAAATGTTAAAGCTCTCACTCTAATGTATTAATAGAAGTCATTTTTATTTCTCAATATTTTTGTACCTATTCTTCTACCTTTTGAACACTTTATATTGTAAAATACTTCATTACCATAACTATTAAACAATCTCAACAAAGAGAGAATATATTAAAAAGACTAACCTAAGACGTTTTATAGTATTTACTTCACTTACCACTTTAGTAAGGGAGATTAAGAGTGTTGGTATTACGAAGAAAAATAGCTGTGATAAGTGACAATTTTCCAATAGAACCTTATATAACCACAAATTTAGACTTCGGATAATTTAGAAAATGTGGACACATAGGTATTTAAGTTTTTCTTAATTTCTTTGCCGAACAGTCCAATATCAATCCTAATTTCGATTTGTCTTCATCAAGTAGGGGTATCATATATGCAGATCCAAGTGTTGCATTGAAAACACGTATTACAACTCTCACATTTTAATTTTAGCAATGTGAACACATTACACCGAAAATATTCCGTTTTGAGGCAACTGTCAACAAAAATTCAAATCACTTAACACGTTTTATTTCTATTATTAACATTGAAAACACTCGTTATATTTTTATAAACACTTTGTATAGTTAATCGACAAGCTCCTATAAATTTCCAAGAAAGAAAACCACAGAAAACCACAATAACGATAGTGGGAAGATATGAATGAAACTATTTCGGAATGTTTATATTGTTCTCTGCTGGTCTAACTAAAGACAATGATGCTGGGAAATACAGAGATAATGTTGCTAGAATGTTGCAGAGACTCAGTGTGGGTGTGCTGTAGTATACGCTGCCATGAATAAGACTGTATTCGACAGTGCTGATCCTTCTTCAATACCCATGGCTAATATTTTACCTGCTTCATCTCCCAACGGTATGCCACTTATACGAAGTGGATGGGAAGGTGTGCCTTTGTGCGGTGGAGGCTCAACAGGATCGTTGCTTACAATAGCCATTCAACTCTATGACAAATATTCTTCTTCATGCGAAATTGACAGTCGATATGTTTCTATTGTATATGATATTATCAACGACAACGTCAAAAATATATGCTGAATTTGGTCGTGCAGATGTTTAAGAGCTCAGTCACAGCAACGTCTTTAGGAAATATGTCATTTTCCTTTTGGAATCCGAGAAACAGAAGTTAAGTTCGAGTTTTCGGCTTTATTGGGTTTGTAAATAAATTGTTTCGATCATTTCTTCGGTGTCAGATCCATAATAGTTTAATGAAAACAATAATATAATTTTTAAGTTTTTTTTTAAAAATGTTTTTAGAAACACCATTAATTTATAATCTATGATAAACATATATATCAGATTTCAAACCATTTTATAAGCATATGAAATGTCATCCAAGGAAACTAGCAGAAAATATATCACATTTGACCTACGGAAAACCACAGCAGCTTGATCTTACCGTGGATGACATAATAATGGGGACAGACAATTCGGACGAGTCCTATTTTTTGGAAATAATTTGGTCTGATCTCAAAGAATCCATTAAATGAGATCTGGGTTGTGGTGTGGTGATATTCTCATGTATTTCTTGATAGTTTTTTATTTGGATCTTACTATGGATGACATAATAATGGGGAAAGAAAATTAAGATCAGTTTTATTTTCGAAAATTTATTTGGTTTGATCTAGAAAAAGCCATTAAATGAGATCTGGGTGGGGTTGTGGTGATATTCTCATGCCCGATATCCATTAAATGAGTTTTGGATACCACTTTGAAGACATGAATTAAATTGCATTGTGTATCCGACACTTCGAATGGAGAAGAATCAACAATTGCTTGGGAGTAGAGATTTTTGCAGCTCTGTAACTAATATAAGCAGCATCAGAAGAATTGAGAGGTAGCTGAGCAGTATCCCTATCAGGGTACTACTCAGCTACCTTGTGCTCTTTGACAATAGTTGTTGGTAATAATCAATTCAGAGCTGAGCAGGGATTCGCTGGAAGTATTCTGCAGGTAGCTGTCTTATTGTAGGCGTTGTTTTCTATATTTAATTTGATTCTCCTTTTGTCAATCCTTCATATGATAAAACTAATTCCAACGGTGAAGATGAAAGTGACAATAGCATTGTTTATGCAGTTGCAATGGTGAAAACATTACTAAGTACCGGCCACATAAAGATTCAGTTTTTATGTATAGATATATGTATTGAAATAAGGTAAACACAAATTGAATATAAAGTAATAATGAGTAAATATATTCGAAAAATTAGCATCCCCATCAATTAATACAAATATGTGGACGCCATGAACAAAAAGATATGTGACTATCAGTTTTACTTTTAGCTGTGAACAAATTAGGCACTTTTACCATTTTCCTATGAAATAGCTCGAAAGTTTATGGGGAAGCGTAAATATTTTTACCCTTCCTCTTCTGTGGGACAGGCCACCATTTTGCCGGTTACATTTATTGGGGATAATTCTTATGAACGCACGGCTCTAAGTTTAAAGGTATCGAACTAAGTATTATTATTTGTAAAACTAAATAATAATAATTTTTCATCAACCTTAGTGTACGATTTAGTTAATTAATATTTCACGGATTCAACTTTAAAAATAATTGTTAAGAGGTAATATATATATATATATATATATATATATAAAAACTTGGAATGACTAGAAAAGAAAACACAATAATCCTAAATGCATAAATAAATGACTTATTCTGAATTAGATAGTGGAGCAAATATAAATTTTCTTATTAAAGTACTATTTTAACTTCTCACGATCATCATGGAGGAGGATAAACTTTTACTATTTCTACATCAAAACAATAAAAAAATGTTACCACATGTAGTGCCCAGTTCCCTTCGACACTTTTAATATTGATCATAATACTCGTTGACTATATTATGGACATTACTATAGTTTTGATTTAGTATGAAGATTAGATGTTTGAGCATGAACTATTATTGACTCGATTCACATATGATGCGGGATGATTGTTAGAGACATTTTATATAGATGTTGACACTGTTTGTTGGACATGGTAATATAAATTTATGGATGTTGTTACGACATGTGATATTTGGATATATTGAGTAGACCAACAAAATTGAATTAAAATCGATGATGATATTGTAACACCCCAACAATTCAACACACAAACAACACACAGAAAAGACGTAGAATATATATATTTTTGACTTGCTTGAAGATAATATGACGCTACACAAGTTCTCTAGGGAATACAATCAACTAAAGACATGCTTTCCACAACACGGACTCACACTGGTTACAACTAACATGAAGCACACACTTAGGACACAATGGTACATCTAGAGTATGCAATTTTACAACAAGGTCTTCCCACAGAAGGTTTCTTTAGAATCATGTTTTAGCTGTAAGTGCTTTTACATTCTTTACTTTTCCCAGAGGAATCATGATAGGAGAATCTGAAGTTCATGTCTCCTTTGAAGAATTTTCCCCTACCTTGTTAATGTTAATATACAGTGTAAACCAATTATTGGATGGTAAGAGGTTGCTTCATTTACTTGATTTACTTATTCATTGGTTAGGAGGCAGTTAGTTTCTCAAGGCTCTTAACTTCACCAAACTGTTTTCAACGTTGTGCTTTTAAACATATATGTTTTATCTTTTCAAGCGGTCATTTTTATTTTATTTTATTTTATTTCAGTACATGACTGTCTAAATCTTGGATTCATCATTAAGATCTTATTAGTTGTTAATAAAGATTTCATTGGGGTCAAGAGTCTAACCAGAAATATTAAAGGTTTCACTTGGGCTTCACTTGAAGAGATAGACATAAATATACTGTTTACATTTTCAACGGGTAAGATAGATCGAAGAGTTTCTTAATCAAGTTCCTTCTATTTAGTATAATTTCATTATCTTCCAAGATTTAATCATTGATTTCACCTTAAGACCGTTCTAAGGATTCACCACAATAAGAGGTTGTTGATTAGTTTACGTGGGGTCACCAGGTATATTTGTTTTCTTTTTTTTTTTGCTAGATTCAAAACATAGTCCTCTACCAAACGACACATGACCAAGGTAACTAAAGCGATGTAAGTTGATTCAAGTTTAGATAATTATATTTAGGTTTGAAAATTCAAGGATAAATCATATTCTGAACAGTGAAAATTCAACGAAGGATACGCATGTCAAAACAAGTTCATTTAATTTTATTGACAATAATATTTCTCAAATTGACTTTCAAACGATAACAACAACCTACATGAGAACAATACAAAATTATAACGCAATGCCTTCTAAATAGTCTCCACAATTTCCGTACCAATGTTTTAAAACAAAAGAAAAACATTCGTACAACAGTAGTTCCTAAGAAGGCTGGAATCCCCTTTCTACACGTGTTTCTTTTCCTTTTTCTACTCAGGAAATCCTCCTGCACATTTGTTAGCACATGTCAGTTTGCAAGAACTGAGCACGATAAAAGCTATAACATTAAGACAATATGTTGTTATCTAATTAAGTTTCAAGGAAGAAAAGCACCGTTGATGAAGAAAACAATAATCCATGAGTCTAAGCAAGAGCAATTAAAGAGTTGTCCAAAAGCATAAAATGTCTAAATAAAAAGGGACGGCACTAACTCTATTTAATTATCATTTTCTCATAGGAGCAGTTAATAAACATCATAGTGAATTTCACCCATATCACAATAATGACCGTCATTTTAACAAGATAACATTTCGAAACAAAAACAATTACAAGAAGAGAATTAATTTCAAACGTGATCTGTCCCTATTTGTTTAAGTTAGTTCACCAAGCCAAGGATTCACTATGCCACTGGAAGATCCCAAACAATCAATCGACATGAGAATATCTAAACCAACATGACTTATTCATATTAAGGTGATGTGCCTAAAACAGTTAATTTTATGTCAGTACAGAATAAAT
This sequence comes from Taxus wallichiana var. yunnanensis, assembly GCA_018340775.1. NCBI lineage: Eukaryota > Viridiplantae > Streptophyta > Pinopsida > Cupressales > Taxaceae > Taxus > Taxus wallichiana. Next base: position 114,303,910 of record CM031241.1, on the reverse strand, counting down.
AAATTGAAAAGGAAAGGGATGAAACGCACAAATGACCCCAGTATGGGCCACATCCTATCCTAACAATCCTTCTATTAAAATTTCTTCTAATCAAGAGAATGTCTTAAGAAAAGGACAAACTTGGCAAGACCAAACATAACCATTATAAATCTTACAGGAGGTTTACTCAATCATTCACATGAACACAACACAGGATACATAGCTTCCAAAGGATCTGTCAACAACAAGTTGACTTTCACCTTTCTGGTCAACACATAACCATTCTACTAAAATGACAGCAAGGAGGTCGTATCACAACGAGCATCACCAAAACCAGTCAACCAATGAGTTTCCAAATACACCAACCTCTAAGTCACAGGAGAATGAAATATAAACATCTTTACGGAGCAAAACGTAGAGTAATTTCTTACGCATAAAACCAACATCCCAATTTTAAGATTTGAAAACTTCCTCACTAATGATCAAGTAGATCTCGTATCCTCCAACATGTGTGAAACAAAATCAAGGTAAGAAAAAGAGTATTTCCTCTGACATTTTAAGCTATCCAAAAGAAATGTGAGTAACATCTAAAGAAGACATTCCATAGGATCAGCTACATTCCTCAAAACATACAACAGTCACCAAGGGAGAGAAGGTGATTCCAAAGACAACAATCTCCAAACGGTGAACATGAATTGATATCAAATTATGAAGATCAACCATGACACTCGAAGAATAAAAGTATTTCTTCGAGTGATTCAAAACAAATAACAAAAGCAACTAACCTAGTTGAAAGTAATATCAACTTGGCTCAATTCAAAAATCAGTCAAGCTAAGCACACACCAAGCCAACCGGGAAGGGTTACTAGAACCTAAAACAACTAAAAGAAAAGGATAGAGACAGGAATAGCATCATTCACCTATACACAATGCACTCGCAGTACTCAATCACTAATTCGCAAATACCCAACATAAACCAGAACTACAGATCTCGAACCGAAACAAGAATAAGAACAAAACAGGAACTATAAAGTTGAGTCCAATGACAATGTTTGATAAAACATTCAAATCGTGAGACCAACACAAAGAACTCGGGAATTTTCATTACAGGACCCCACCTCTTTTGTTTTATTAGTCTTAAGAACAAAGTTCACCCAACTAATATTTATTAAAACCCAGAAAACAATATAAAGGCTTCAACCAGCGCAATCATTTCTAATGCCAAAAAAAAAAGAACACAAACGAGCAAGGGAAGTGGAAACCAAACAGCATACCATCACACGAGACATTTATATGAAGAGTAGAGTTATTTAATGAATCAGTTAAATAACAGCATAAGAATCAATGGTATAGAGAATATCATGCCTGATTAAGCTCCCACAGTCGATAACAAGATGGACGGGGCCTGCAACGCAACCCAAGCCTAATTCCATTTTCTTCAAGCTCGTTGGGCGCCCAAACATTGAACATCTTCACGTTGGCATAGGTAGGAGTTCACGGCCAGGGTGGGTGGTCTAAAATACTTGCCATCATCCTCCCAACACTGCTCCAAGATTAGCCCTAGAACTTCTGTAGGCCCCATTTTTGGCAATTGAACTTGATCCTTCGTCATTCATCCAAACACCTCCACCATCTCCATATGCATCTGATTGTTTCTGATTTGGACCTCCTAACCTTGGTGCTCTCATATTAGGAGCAGCCCTAGTCTGAGACGAAGCAGAAGAAGATGGCTTTATAACAATAAAAAATCTCTTGGTACAGACTCCAAGTATTCTGCGGCAAGCTTTCTGACCCAAGCTCTTGGGGAAAAAGGGTAGAAATAGGAGAGCTCTTTTGAAACAATTTTGGAGTTCTCCCGATGCATTCATGTGCCATGGAGGCTATGCAACACAGAATTTGCTGATCTCTATCAGGACTTAACCTTGTAAACAAAACTCAAATGCTTACTGGAACGGCCCTCCAGCAAATATTGGGAGCTTAAACCATTTTTGCAAAGCTCCAGCTAGTAAGGCACAATTATACTTGCAGTTATCAGGAGCTAGAACATTCTCGACGAATTGACTGAAAACACAAGCTTTCACAATATACCCTGCCTGGCATGTGGCACAGATTTTGAAAACCCTTTTTTTTTCTCAAAGACCACATTAGCACTTCAAATTTGTGTCATAACCAATGTGGTTTTACCGCTATCTATCTTCAATGCAGAAACAAGTTTGTTCATAAACGTTGTTCCATATAACCTGGTATTCTACCAAAAAAATCCGTGTCCGAAGCCCGTGAGAAATTTGGGAAACTGACATGAAATTGCAGAGTCCATTAGAGGTGTGTGGAGATAGAGAAAGTCCACAAAAATGCAAGTAAACGCGACAGCATCAGGCGGTGGTCCCGTATGACGCTTCCGAGAATGTTCAGACAGATTTTGAAAATTGAAGTCCAGCCGACCACGGATCAAGGACCCTCACTGTCACATAGTCGATTTGGATAAAAAAATATCTTGAAGGAGAGACCCGAATTTGAGGATGCAGTCGATACTGAACAGATAATAACATAGTTGGACAACCTGCTTGTTGGAAGCGCCCAAAAAAAAAGCTTCTATTATTCTGCAACATGCCTGCGTTAAAGATGGGGCACCAGAGTAGGACAGAGACATCGAACAAGCACAAGGAACAAGGATAATAGAAATTTGAAGGAGAAGACGCCTCCAAAATAATGTATGCAAAGAGAGAGTGAATCCACGAAGTGTGCCAAACATGACAAAATGCCACAAATCGATTGGGGGTCTCATGGAATAGCAACAGACACAGGATAGAACACAAGGGAGTGTAAAATTAGTTTAGTACAGGGTGATAACATCCATCAAAGCACAAATGGGTCACATATTTTTCAGAGATAGAAGCATGTGCTTCAACACCCATGTATGCAAGGTTGGAAGAATCTACACGACAGGAAAAATTGTTGGAAAGAAAGAAAATCCTCAATGAGGAGTGGTCTCAAGGAAACATCGACTGAAGGTATGCCCAGCAGGGCCAGTAAAAAAATGGCCTACAGAGATAACCATTGCCAGAATGCGCAGCCTGTCCAAACATGGGTGCAAAAATGACCACCGGCGCCACCATCAAAGTTTTTGTCTGAAAGCTCAAAGCCTTTACCAACAACCCCCGAATGCGGATCTTTCACCAGAGAATCTCACATGAGCAAAGCAGGATGGTGGAGGCAGACCACAAAGGTCAAAGAAGATAGCAAATCAAAAATAATAAATAAATGGGAGGTGGTGCGGCCAGCAGGTAAAAAGGCGTCCAAAAATCTTGCACACTCACCAAAAATCCATGCAGCAACAACAAGAAATCTGGGAAAGATTTGCAAGAACAACCAAAATTAAAGTATGCGGCCCACTACCAAAAGGGCAGAGATATTTCTTACTCACAGCACGTGGGGCAAACCAAGCATAAATGAAATAATTAAAGGAGTAGGTGGCCTTCATTCCCATGCACCCACTTTGCCAGATAACAACAAAATTCAACAAGAATCCACGCAGAAAACAAGAGATGGCGACCCAGAAGAGAGTGGTCAAAGCATTAGGAAAAAAATGTGTTTCAGCCTGCACATACGATCAATAAAATAAAGGGAAAAAGATTACCACCATGCCACGCCAAGCAGCAGAGAAAATGGACCAAAAGATTTACAAGCCGGTGGAGCGAAATTACAATTTCTTTTAATTATAATATAAATGATTGAAACGACAAGAAACATGCCTAAACAACCAAGGGGATAAACTAGATGTTAAAGTTCGAAGGTGAACAAGAAGCAAAGACCGACCATGGAGCCAAGACATCAGAATTACACACAGCCGTTCGACGCTCCACAAGAGGGTCATAGAGACAAGAACTAGGTACACGCCAACGGGCATTACGTATATAGTTGTTGATGAAATTGTAAGTGATATTGTTTAGTGTCCTGGGTGTTGTTGTGATTCATATATATATTGATGATTTTGAAATTATATTAATATTCATTTGGATGTTCTGATATGGCCACAAGGCCGAATGAGGTATTGTGTTTTACAGGTTAAAATATCACAACAAACATCGGGGATTGGAGACCAACCACATTGGAATTCTAGATGAATTCAACAAGGTCACCATGGCAACTGTATTTGTTTGTGTGTGTTGATTGTGTTAGGGATTCCCATGGGGATCACCTTTAAATGTGACCAAGGGGTTTTATGTATTTTCTTTATTTGGTCCCTTTGTTAATGTTTGCATGTGTTTATTTTGTGGTGCTTTGACCCCTTTCATTATTTATTAAATGGTGTGTAATATTGTGAGTAATCTTGTTGTTAAGTTAATTAATTAAAATATGTCATAAGAAAGTAATTAATAGAGTTGTTGGCCTTGAATTAAAGTGTTGTAAGAAATGTGTAAGTAATGTGTAAGGGATATGTAAGTTGATTTTGGAGTAAGAAACACTTCATCTTCTTTGAAATTCGAATTTGTCCTTGGAAGTTGATTTTGGAGACTTGTGGGACAAGTTAAACTTGTCTCATGCCTCTTAAATTTATATACCAACCTTGCCTATAGTTGGAGGGTTAAATTTAGACCTTCTTTGTGCATTTTTGTAAGTCAATTTGAATGTTTTAATTGCACTTTTATTACATGTGTTAATTTCAGTCCTTATGGGGTGTGGGCTTGATTTGAGTGTGTAAGTAAAACTGTCATTTATCCACCCACCTATTTATTATGCATTGGAGAATGAAGTTGACTTATGAGTTGGAGTTGAGGATGTGTGAGGTGGCATCCCACTTGGATCCACCTCATCCTCTTCCCTTCCCTCTTCTATAAATTGGAATTATTTAGCTTGTTTTTGGGTTGCTTCACTTTTGCATACTTCTTTTGGGTGACTTATTTTGGTTGAGGGAGCTCTTGCTTTTGGAGAAAATGGGAGATTGTTGAATACTTGTTCTTGGTTTCTTCCCTTTCATCACTTCATCTTGGGTAACTTCTCTTGGGGTGTTTGAGTTCTTGTAAATTTTGGAGAAGATTGGAGAATTGTTGCATGCTTGTGATTGTTGATCTTGGATTGTTTTGCATTGGAAAGCTTGTTGTTTTGTAACCTTGGAACAAACTCCATCATGGAGAGGTAAGAGCTTAGCTCTTGAAATGCTCCTCTTTTATTTTATGCATATGTGAATGGTTGAATGTTTGAATGTGTTATTTTATTTGTTGGTTGGTTGGGTATATGGCTTAGGGATGGTGTAGGAGAAGACTATGGGGTATTCTTGTGGAGACATAAGTTCTCCGGGGATGTATAAGTGTGGAGGGAGTTGAGATTTGGGTTCCACTTTGTAAGAAAGAAATATCTTGCATTTCTTTACTCATTATGGGGTGCCATAAGAGGTTGGGGAGGCATAAGGAAATGCGAGGAATAAGGGGTACTTGGGGAGGCATAAAGGCTTGTCGGGGATTGAAATGATATATATATGTATATGTGTATATATATACATATATATATATATATATACACACACATACACACACACACACACACACGCACGCACGCACGCACGCACACACACACACACACATACATACATACATACATACATATATATATAAATATATACACATATATACATATATACATATATATGTATAGATGTATATATGTATATATGTGTGTGTGTGTGTGTGTGTATATATATATATTGGTGGTTTGTTCTCAAGTGGTGATACCCATTCCCCCTTTGGGAGGCATAAGTAGCATCCCCCATAGTTTCTTTTTCCTTTGGCTTGCTTGTTAGAGCCTGAGTATTGTAGTGTTTTTATCTTGTGGTTTTAAAAATTGTTGTTCTGTTTTCGAACTGTGCTTTTAAATGTGAAAATTTACATGTGTGTTTGTGGAAGCCAGTTGTTGCCATGAGTTGAAACACATCTCTTATTGCATTGTGGTTGGGGCTCAGGGGCCAATGAAGAAGGATGACTTCTCCTTTTCATTGGATGTCTTGGTTGGGTGGAGAGCGTTGCCTTTCCCCCTGTCTTGTTATGATGAAAATTGGAGAATGATGGATCTACATGTTGTTATTCTGGAGCAAAGGAAAAAGATAGTTTTGACAGTTCCTTGTTGAGTTTATTATTTATTGCAACCCTTTCCCACTTGGAAGTGGATGACCTTGTATATTATTGATGATGGAAATGATGTTTTGTAATGGCTATGAAAGTTGTGATTTGAAATGTGAAAGAGATGCACTCTGTTTTCTGTTTTGAATGAAAGAAAAGAAAGATTTATATTTTGTCTTTTGGGAATGAAATGGAAAAGAAAGTTGTAAAGATTTCATTTTTGAATTAATGTAATTTGTTTACCTTGTTCAAATAATTTGGTGTTCTTTGGAAACCTATGTTTAAAATGCATTTTGGAATCTCTGTTGGAAAGATGTAAAGTGAATACGTATGATGAAATGTCATGATGCTATGTTCTGTAGAAATGAATGTTTGGAAAATATGAAGTTGTAATTTGGTATTTGAATACCTTGTTTGAATCAACTTAATGGATTAGAGTGTTTTGGAATGAATTCATTGTTGAAGTTGGTAAATGTAAACAATCTATTCGAATTGGATTGTTGTTAGATGTTTTTCAAACTGGCAAACATTTTATTAAAAATATATAGAATGACCTCTGCAACTATGAAAAATAAAATGAAACATTAAATTAAACTTAGTATGATTAAAATGACCCCAAAAAAACTAAAACACTTAAGAAATTTTTATAGAACCTTTTTAGAATCAAGTGCAAAACTTCTACACCATTTTGTTGTCAAATTGAGTAATTTTCGAATTGATCTTCAATAAAACAAATTAACCTTTTCTATCCATCCTAAATTCCTCTAAGAGCAACCCTCCATGTTTGTTTGGCATGTTGAGAAAGGAAGGAGGTCGAATTGAACAAAATTTTATAAGTCAAATGTTACCAATTTTCATTTTATAAGCTTGCAGAGCATTTTCTCAAAATTGACCCTTAAAAATTTATCCAAATTAAATTCTTAAGGTTTTTGTGCAAAATATTACATCGAGATATTTTGAAAATTTATCGTTTGCCAAAAATAGAGTTCCCTATCAAAATTTATGGCCTTCTAAAGTTCGAAGAAGAGGAAAGACCTCTTGCGTGCTCATCTTGCGCGCCCAAAGCTTCTTTGGCACCCATCTTGTGTGCCCAAAAGAGGAAAAAGCTTCTTATGCACCCAGAGAACAAGATTCTTTCCCCATCCATCTTGCATGCCCAAGAGAACAAGAGTCTCTTCTGTGCCCATCTTTCACGCCCGGGAGAAAATATTTTCTTCCACGCCTGGGAGGAAAGTTTCTTCCTGTGCCCGCTTTCCGCGCCTGGTAAAATTTCTTTCCACACCCCGCAAGAAGATATTTTTATCTGCGCTAAGGATGAATTTCTCTCTCTTAGTGTTTTGTAGGATGATTTGATAACTATTGTAATGGAATCTGGAATTTTGTTGGGAAGGTAAAAAAATATTCTTAAGTCTTCTAACTAAACCTAGGTTGTTCTTGGTCTCGAGCAGTTATTTTTAGAGGTGGAATTACACTTAGTATCAGAGCTATGGGTTCAAATCTTGGACCCTTGGGCACACTAGAAAAATTGAGAGATTAACTATAAACCTAGCACACTTTTAATCTAAAAAACAACTTTGTTTGAACATTGAAAAAATACGTATGAAGAAATATTATATAACTTTGAAAAACCATAATTAAAATAATAATAAAATAATAATTTATTTAAATTGTTGTGCTTGCTTAGTGGCATTTTTCTAAACCCGGGTAACTAAGAATGTCAAATTAAATTGATTTTTGTGAACTTCTAGTGTAGTGGAAACTTGGCTCCCTTTGAAAATGTGTTGTTTTACAAGTCCTAAATCTTGATTTAATTGTATGATGTGTTAAGCCCTTTTAAGACCCTTCCTTATTGGAGTGGTTGGAATGATAAATTGTATGGTGTGATTCTTGTGGTTGGACAATAGTGATTGTGATTTGGGGTCGGGAAGAGTTAATTAGAAGTTGTTTAGAGCTTCCTTCCTTCAGTGGTTAGGAAAGATGGTCTGGTTGTCAGTTTTCCATTTTGTTACCCGTATGGGAGAGTGGACATTAAGTCTGGGTGTCGTTTAGGACCCAATCCTGCATATGTGTCCTTGGAACTAACCTCGAGGTAGAGTACCCTATTAGTGGCCATGAAGGGCTGCGAGTGAATGTGGTGTTATCTTTTATGTTTTACATTCGTAATCTTGTGTTATTTTATCAAGGACCAACATCTTATTTTATGATTGATTTGAGAAGCTTTGAGGATCTTTTAGTTATTTATATTTTTACGAGAATTTTTCAGACTTTGCAATGCGGCTACTTAGCCACTTTCATTGATTGCCGATATACCTTGGACTTTATTTTGATTAGTGACTCGGAGCTCATTATGTTGTTGGCTACTTAGCCAAATGTTACGTGGTTCCTTCTTACATGATGATGAGCTGGTTCTATGCTTTTTGTATTGTGACATTTCATCATATGGGGGTACACCTTGGTGTCTTGAATGTCTTCTTAGGTTCTTAAAGTTATGCCTTGGTTTTGGATGCATGGAACCTTGAGGGTGTCTAGGATCTTAGAGTGACTTTTTCATTGCTCAACCTTGCTAGATAGAGAGCTCGTTGTGTTGTGCATTCTAGTTGGTACAGTCTATTAGTGGTGGTGGTGATTCTCTTACAAACCGGTAAGATCTTGAACCTTGTCGAGTAGAGGTGTTTAATTATGGGTTGATGAATTATGTTAGGATCAGATTGCTTTTGGCTGGTTGTGGATATTAGTGGAAAGATGGTTGTTTGGTAGGACCTTTCATCAATGGCATGCTAAGTTTTATCATGATTTCTGTGTTTCATTATAAAAAGTATTGACTTGTGGATTGTATGCATCTTGGTAATTATGATTAGATTTAAGCCCATTCGGGTAGTGTGTTTAATTAAGTGTGTTTGTTTTGCTCATGTTGACCTATCAATCTTGGGGTTACGTGGAGACACTTATGGATGCTTTGAGTCTTTTGGACCATGCCACTGGTGATGTTAGTATAATTAGACCTTGATGATTTAATCTCGGTGGTATTTTATAATGTGATTCTTCTTGCGAAACTGTAACTCTTGGTTGTAAAGCCATGTTGAATAGATAGTTGATTGTCTTCTTACATTTGATGCTTTCTAGTGAGTATGTGGTGTTCTTATAGTTAAAATATTTCCTTGTCATTTTTATTTCTTGGTTGGTGGTATCCTATGGTAATATGGGTGTAGATTTGAAAACTTTCCTTGTCTTATCATGTGAGTAAAATGTTTTCGCCAAAACAACAAACATTGTTAAAACCCTAGTAGATCAAGTAAAAGTAGTTATGCTTCCTTGCGTATTCCTTGTAACTTCTTTTGAGAACTTTTAGAAACCCACTATGAATGTTTTATTAAATTTGTAATTAGAGGAAATTTTTTGAAATATTGTTGTGATCCATGTTGGTTGATTGTTTCCTAGTTCTTACAAAATTAATAATGTGTTTTCTATGTTGAATGTCCCTTGTTTTCTTAGAATTAAAAAAATGATGTTTTGATTTACCTTTCTCTCCCATAAAAGTAATAGTGTGATATGTTTACCCTTCCTTCTCATTAAATTTTTAATTGATAAGTTGACTCACCCAAACATCATAAAACTATAATTGAGGAGATTTGGCCTTGAAGCTTAACAAATAAACTAGAACATAGAAAGAGAAAATGGTCCTTGCTTTAACCTTGGTAGATTAATAGAAGAAATAAAAACCATGTAGAAGAATAGAAAGGAAAAAAATTGTCCATCTACCTTCCCTAGGAGTAAAATAAATACTTTTTCTCTTTTTGCCTTTACAGAATGGTAAGATATCATGCCCCCTTAGTGGTCCTTATAACACAAACTTGTGATGTCATAATAGGAGGAAGTTTAATTAAGAAAAATCATAAAGGAATTGTGCTTAGAAAACAAAACTACCACTTTTGACTTAATTAGTTGAGTTATAAAATAAGTAAGATTTATGTGTATTGAGTGCAATGTATAGTTGAACCTATAGTTCTGTCGCCTACCCAGAATTTTGAAACACCTGGTGGATAGTAATGTGTTCTAGTTGCTTAGTAATTTCTTGTTCATAGATGTATGTACCTTTATTTGTGGGAGTTTTGGGTCATCATACCCTTATCATCCCATAGCTCGACGAGTGTGAGTTGTGGTCTTTTGGATTGAGACTTACCTCTTGTTTAAGGAGCAACCTCCTTGCGTGTTGTCTTGTCCTTGATAACCTAGATCATTGTGATTTTAAGGAAACATATGTTAAGGATATAAAATAACTTTGGGAAGTCTTATTTTCTTCATATTTTCTTGTGTCACCTTGTTATTGTTGCCCCTTGCTGTTAGGATGGAAAGTGCAAGATGATGTTATTCACTTTTGTCATGGTGCCCCTTGGATTGTAGTTGGACCCCATGTTACTTGTTCTTCTCCCTAGAGACCTTGAGTGCTCTTTGGTGTTATGATTTATGCTTGTGCTCTCTTTATGGTTGTTCCGAGGTTGAGCAGGAAATAAGATAAATAAATCCCATTGTGTTATTGAGAATGGTGCTTCTTGCATTGTTATGTTAGCTGCTAGTGGTGTTGGTTACTAAATGTTTGACGTCTTTAGATTTTGTGGGTGTGGTGTGTTTGAATTTTAAAACAAAAGTGTAAATATCAGACTATAGGAAAACTTGTGGTCATGAATTTTCTTGTATTACCATGAAAATTTGATTGCACCCTCTCGAGTTATATAAGTGCTTTCCATAAATAGTTTCCTTGATTGTAAATGTTTTGTTGTTTTAGGTGTCCTTCCTTGTTGATTAACCTCATCTTGTGTGATCTCAAATTGTGGGACCTTGAGTAGACATGTCCCTCGTACAAAATTTTGGCCATGGTTGATTCTGCTAGCCTTGTCTAAACAACGAACTATGAAAACATAACTTAACCTTAGTGGAAACCTTAACTTTTGTTATTGCAGTATGTTGTGTTCCATGGAAACTATGTGGTCTTTCTCAAACTCATGGAATTCTCCTTATTATTCCTATACTTGGTGGTTACTCTTAAGACTCTTTTGAACTCTTCATGTTATATTGTTATGTGTTCTTGGTTGATAGCGTAAAGTTACTCCCTAGATTTAGATGTTCGTAGCCTTGCATGCGTAAAGTTTAGAACTCATCTCTTACAATCTCCCTTCTTCTTGTTGAATTGCATTGACCAAACTTGGGTTATGTAGACCCACACTTGTTTGAAGCAAGCAATCCCATAATGGAGTGATCTTTTTTTGTTGCATTTGTTCCTATCTCTTTTTCCTATGACTTCCAGGAGGAAGTCGAGTCTAAGGGGAGGGGGATGTAGTGCCCACTTCCCTTCGACACTTTTGATATTGATCATGATACTGCTGACTATATTATGGACATTATTATAGTTTTGATTTAGTATGATGATTAGATGTTAGAGCATGGACTATTATTGACTTTGATTCACATATGATGCATGATGATTGTTAGAGACATTTTATATAGATGTTGACATGCTTTGTTGGACATGGTTATATATATTTATGGATGTTGTTAGGACATGTGATATTTGGATATATTGAGTAGACCGAGAAAATTGAATTAAAATCGATGATGATATAGTTGTTGATGAAATTGTAAGTGATATTGTTGAGTGTCTGGGTGTTGTTGTGATTCATATATATATATATTTATGATTTTGAAATTATATTAATACTCATTTGGATGTTCTGATATGGCCACGAGGCTGAAGGAGGTATTGTGTTTTGTAGGTTAAAATATCATAACAAATATCGAGGGTATTAGAGACTAACCACATTGGAGTTCTAGATGAATTCAACAAGGTCACCATGACAATTGTATTTGTTTATGTGCATTGATTATGTTAGGTATTCCCATGGGGGGATCAACTTTAAATGTGACCAAGGGTTTTTATGTATTTTTGTTTATTTGGTCACTTTTTTAATTTTGGATGTGATTTTTTTGGTGCTTTGACCCCTTTCATTATTTATTAAATGGTGTGTAATATTGTGAGTAATCTTGTTGTTAAGTTAATTAATTAAAATATGTCATAAGAAAGTAATTAATAGAGTTGTTGGCCTTGAATTAAAGTGTTTTAAGAAATGTGTAATTAATGTGTAAGGGATATGTAAGTTGATTTTGGAGTAAGAAACACTTCATCTTCTTTTAAATTCTAATTTTCCTTGGAGGTTTATTTTGGAGACTTGTGGGACAAGTTAAACTTGTCCCATGCCTCTTAAATTTATATACCAACCTTGCCTATGGTTCAAGGGTTAAATTTAGACCTTCTTTGTGCATTTTTGTAAGTCAATATTAATTTTTTAATTGCACTTTTCTTACATGTGTTAATTTCAGTCCTTATGGGGTGTGGGCTTGATTTGAGTGTGTAAGTAAAACTATCATTTTTCCACCCACCTATTTATTATGCATTGGAGAATGAAGTTGACTTATGAGTTGGAGTTGAGAATTTTTGAGGTGGCATCCCACTTAGATCCACCTCATCCTCTTCCCTTCCCTCTTCTATAAATTGGAATTCTTTAGCTTGTTTTTGGGTTTCTTCACTTTTGCATACTTCTTTTGGGTGACTTATTTTGGTTGAGGGAGCTCTTGATTTTGGAGAAAATGGGAGATTTTTGAATACTTGTGCTTGGTTGCTTCCCTTTCATCACTTCATCTTGGGTGAATTCTCTTGGGGTGTTTGAGTTCTTGTAAATTTTGGAGAAGATTGGAGAATTGTTGCATGCTTGTGATTGTTGATCTTGGACTGTTGTTTTGCAACCTTGGAACAAACTCCATCATGGAGAGGTAAGAGCTTAGCTCTTGGAAATGCTCCTCTTTTATTTTATGCATATGTGAATGGTTGAATGTTTGAATGTGTTGTTTTATTTGTTGGTTGGTTGGGTAGATGGCTTAGGGATGGTGTAGGAGAAGACTATGGGGTATTCTTGTTGGAGGCATAAGTGCTTTGGGGAGGTATAAGTGTGGAGGGAGTTGGGATTTGGGTTCCACCTTGTAAAAAATAAATAGCTTGCATTTCTTTACTCGTTATGGGGTACCATAAGAGATTGGCGAGGCATAAGGAAATATGGGGAATAAGGGGTACTTGGGGAGACATAAGGTCTTGGTAGGGATTGAAATGATATATATATTTTAGTTGTTTGTTCTAAGGTGGTGATACCCATTTCCCTTTGGGAGGCATAAGTAGAATACCACATATTTTATTTCTCCTTTGGCTTGCTTGATGGAGCCTGTATTGTTGTGTTTTTATCTTTCGGTTGCTAAAACTACTGTTCTATTTTGGACTTTGTTTATAAATGTGAAAATTTGCATGTGTTTTTGTGGAAGCTTGATTCTTGCTTGCATGAGTTGAAACACATCTCTTATTGCATTGTGATTTTGGCTCGAGGGCTAATGATGAAGGATGGATTCTCCTTTTCATTCGATGTCTTGGTTGGGTGGAGAGTGTTGTCTATCCCCTTGTCTTGTTATGATCAAAATTGGAGAATGATGGATCTGCATGTTGTTGTTCTGGAGCAAAAGAAAAAGACAATTTTAATAGTTCCTTACTGAGTTTATTATTTACAAGAACCCTTTCCCACTTGGAAGTGGATGACCTTGTATATTATTGATGATGGAAATGATGTTTTGTAATGGCTATGAAAGTTTTGATTCGAAATGTGAAAGAGATGCACTCTATTTTTTGTTTTGAATGAAAGAAAAGAAAGATTTATATTCTTTCTTTTGGGAATGAAATGGAAAATAAAGTTGTAAAGATATCATTTCTGAATTAATGGAAGTTGTTTACCTTGTTCAAATAATTTGGTGTTCTTTGGAAACCTGTGTTTGAAATGCATTTTGGAATCTCTGTTGGAAAGATGTAAAGTGAATACGTATGATGAAATGTCATGATGCTCTGTTCTGTAGAAATGAATGTTTGGAAAATATGAAGTTATAATTTGGTATTTGAATACCTTGTTTGAATCAACTTAATGGATTAGAGTGTTTTGGAATGAATTCATGGTTGAATTTGGTAAATGTAAACAATCTATTCGAATTGGATCGTTGTTAGATGTTTTTTCAAACTGGCAAACATTTTATTCAAAATATACATAATGACCTCTGCAACTATGAACAATAAAATGAAACATTAAATTGAACTTAGTATGATTAAATGACCCCAAACAAACTAAAACACTTAAGAAATTTTTATAGAACCTTTCGAATCAGCACAAAACTTCTCACAGTCATTTTGTTGTCAAATTGAGTAATTTTCAAATTGATCTTCAATCAAACAAAGTAACCTTTGCTATCCATCCTAAATTCCTCTAAGAGAAACCCTCCATGTCTATTTGGCATGTTGAGAAAGGAAGGAGGTCGAATTGAACAAAATTTTGTAAGTCAAATGTTACCAGTTTTCATTTTATAAGCTTGTAGAGTGTTTTCTCAAAATTTACCCTTAAAATTTTTAAGGTTTTTTGTAAAGTGGACATTGAGAGCTTTCCGAAAAGTCCTCGTTTTCCAAAAATGGAGTTCCCTATCAAAAGTTATGGCCTTCAAAGTTTGAAGAAGAGGAAAGGCCTCTTACATGCACGCCCGTCTTAAGCACCCAAATCTTCTTGCGCTGTCTTCTTGCATGCCCGTAAGAGGAAAAAGTTTCTTATGCACCCGTCTTGCATGCTGGGGAGAACAAGAGTCTCTCCCACGCCCGAGAGAACAACGGTATCTTCTCGTGCTGGAAAATTTCTTTTCGCGCCCGAAATAAGATATTTTTATCTCAAGCTTAGGATGACTTTCTCTCTCTTAGTGTTTTGTCAAATGATTTTATAACTATTGTAATGGACTCGAATTTTTTGGGAAGGTAAAAAAGTTAAAATAATTATTCTAAGTCTTCTAACTAAACCTAGGTTGTTGTTGGTCTCGAGCGAATGTTTCTAGAGGTGGCGTTACACCACATTTCATCCCAATTTTTAGTTTCACCGATCGAAATGCATTTCTATCAAAAATGTGATTCCGGCAAGGGCCACTAATTTTTTTCTTCCCACTAACCCGAATGAAATCTGCCACATATTCAACATGGATATGTAGCAATTACATGCTTGATATTAAAAATTAGTAGGTGTCACATAACAATGAGAAAGGTAAGAACGAGAAAGGTCAAAATTTATGATTATTTGACCATTAAAAATTGTTTTTTTCCTCATAAATTATCTTAATTCATCAAACTTGATTCAATGTTGTTTTCATTAAAAACATGATTGATGTTTTTTTTTAATATGAGATAATACCAAAACAAAGGTTTTAATTGTTTAATAAACAAAGATAAATATTATTTGGTTATCCATAGATTACATGCCATAATTGGTTAGATGAATTGTTCTAGCACATGTATATTATTCTTTAGGAAAATATGTAATTGTAGGGATATATTATCTTTTCAAACCTAACTCTTAAGATGTTATATCGATCATTTCTTTTTAAATGTCTACCAACAACTCAATTTACATAATGCTCTTTGTTTCAAGTATCATTTAACACCCTCATGGCTAATTCTACTTCACCACTTGCAATATTCATAAGGTATAATGCAATGAAAACAATCATTTCTAATATGTGAATTACATATCACTTTTATTTATTTCATATTTTCCTCTAATGGTTATTACCTTTTATGAGACTATCTCTAGCTTCTATAAAATTGTAACTTGTTCAATATGATAAACATCTAAATGTTACAAAATTATTACAAATACTTGTCATGTTTAAAAACTATCTCCAATTCTTTTCCACAAATTTCTTTGTAGATTGCATAAAAATGACTTAATTTTGCAATATTTTGAATGTGTATCATACATGGGCTTTATATTTTCCTATACTAAAAGTTATGTGAATGAATCAAATGTGTAAGAGAATATCATCCTCAAATGTAAAATTTAGGAGACCACTCATATTACTTTTTCATTATTTTATTCATTTGTTACTTTTTACGATTATGTAATTCAAAATTTTTACGCCGTAGGCGTTTTCACAGCGGGGGATTTTTTTGCCGTTTTCGTCAACATGCTTGTGCTGCTCCTGTTCCATTTTTGCCACCCACGTGTCTGTCCGCCTGTGCCGTTTGGTGTTTGTCCATTTGTGGTGCGCCGTTTTCGTCGTCATGTTTGTGCTGACCCCGTTCTGTTTTGCCCCTTCCGTTCCGTGGCCTGCTCCGTTTCAGTTTTTTTTTTTTTGGCATTTTTTTGGCGTGGCTTTTTAATAGGGAGGCACTTTCCTGTATTTTCCTCGTCCTTCCAATGGCCCGTTCTGTCCTGTTCCGTGCGGGTGCTTTTTTAGTTTTTATTTTTTAATACTGACCGCCTTTTTCGTCTGGTTGGCTAGATCCAATCCTAGCTGCAGCACTTGCACAGGAAAATCCAATCCCCTATTCCATTTAAAGAACACCAGAACAGGGAGACAATCATCTTTGAAGCTCAGAAAATGGAACTGTGCATAGACATTGTCTACTACGACACTTTCTCTTCATCTCAGAGTTCCCACATTATCAGTTAAATCCTCTCAAGAGGACTCGGGTACTGCTTTGATATTAGTTCCTCTTAGTCTGTTATGTTAATCCAAGCTTATAATACCTAGTAATGCAAGACACGCCCACATAATGGAATGTTAGAGGACTCTAGCAATGCTCTTTAAACTGGAGCATAGTAGCCTGCTTATTTTTTTATATAAACTATACGGCTAAAGAAAGATTAATTCAATAAACAAATAACTTAATTTGTCACGGACTCTCCGTTTCTGTTAACTGAATATTGTACCCTCAGAGATTGATGATCATGTAAACATGTCGTAGAAGCCACATGTTTACTTGTTATTCCCATAATGTTTGTTAAATTTAGACATGGCCCATTCCTTCTGGCTGACTGAATGCCCATTGGCACTGAAATTCTGAAATGCTATATATGCATGATGAGATGGTGTTGCCCAAAATGAATTAGGGAAGATCCCCAATCTGAACCACCACGCTAGGCTGGCTGTTCAAGCCATTATTCGGGACACTGCACACACATTGCATTTGCTTTTAATAGAAACCACAGCTTCGTCAATATGAAAATAAATAAGTAATTGGTACAATTACATGATTAGCAGCACATACACATAAATTTAACCATCTACCATAATTCTATAAATAAGGGTTTGCTAATAATGCCCGAAGGTTAAATGGTGAAATTTGCCCAAATAACAGGCTCAACGTTAATATTAGTGTTCAAATCTTAATTCTGAACAAAAAATTTACATCCAATTTCCAGCAACATCGCAATATCATTACACAATTTCCAAAAAAACAAAACAAAATTCAAGCTTCTGCAACCCATAATAATTGCTTAAAAGGTTTTAGCAACTTTCCTTACCTGACAATTACAAATGATCAATTACTGTATCATTTCACTTCTGTTTACTATAACACTCACTCCTCTGTATGTAGTTTACATTAAATTTGCAATTCATTAACTACTGTATTATTTCACTTCAGTTTAACATAACAAATGGGTACAAAATTCATTGTCAGATAATTAGCAATGGGCTCCAATCCGATTTGTTTGTATTGAGTCCCCTTGGGGATATGTATGTTAAATGTGCCAGCATGGAGGATCCACACCAAAAGATCAACAAAATGCCTCACCAAGATTTAGTTCCTTCGCTGCTGCTAAACTTATTTCCTCCAAGCATAACATTTTGGAGGCTACTTACCTGTTACATAATCATACATTTCACATGTTAGCAAATTTTGAATGCATTCGAAGAGAAAACGTATGAGGTTATGGGTATTGATGTTGCTTCAGATGGATAATGGAAAACTTGACTGCTCAACCACCCATAGTTCTGTAGTATATTTTTTTGGGTGGTCATACCCTGTTGCAAATCTCCCATCTGAGCGCAGGCTAGGAATATATTAGGAAATATAAATTTGATCAGGTTGGAGACATGTTTGTTACATATGGTCATACAATATGTTTGCCTTCTCAGATAACCCATGTCTTCTTTACGCTGCAATCAAATATTACAAATAGCTAGTGTGGTATTTAAAAAACAGAGTATTCATTCTGAATATTGCGAGTATCTTATATTACTTTCGTATGAGTTGTGACATTATAATGTAATCAGCAGTTTTTCAGTTAAATTGTAATTATACATCTTGATGAACATTATGTGAGTTTACCTTAGGCTTGTTGGTTAATGGTCTGTAAAGTATTTTCTAATATGTTGTTTGCTGAAAATCTGGGTTTACCACAAACCTTAGTTTACAAGACCTTTCAATCATCACTATTGTTTATATGCATTGCATGCATTTGGGTTTGAGTTAAACATGTATTCTCAAACTTGTATTTTACAAGACCTTTTGTCTCATCATTGTTGTTTATATTCATTGAATATATCTGGGTTTGATTACCTGTATTTAGGTTGTTGATTTAGTTTTTCATATTTTTTGTTCTAGTTAATTTCATTTGTTTTTGTGAACATTATGTTATAATTATAATAGTAATTGAATACTTAAGAAATCTGTATGTTGTATTTTTTTATTAAGTTAATATTTTTATTTTTTGGTTTTTGTTAAACCATTCTTGTACAACTTACATGTTTTAATGCAGCCCAATGATCAATTATCATAGATTACCCTTATCAAAATTTATTTTGTTTGAGACGCAAACATGTTGTGGATTTATGGATTGATGTTCTTACTTGTATGATTTCTACTCCCAACCAATTTTTAGACTACTTTGGAGAATGCGAATACTAACATTGACAAAATCATTATGGACAAATACACTGAAATACATAATGCAAAACTCTAACCGTGCTGTGGTGGAGGGAAGGCCAACAAGTGAGGACCCACATAACTATTTCCACAGCCTAACGTGCCTACCCAACAACCAAAGGAAAAACAACGTCAAATAGAATGCACTTACACAATTGTTCGTGGTTGGAACAGTTTCAGAACTTTGGGTGCAGTTGTTACAGGTGCTGCCATACCTTGTATCTAGCTAGGCTATAGCATTTGATACTATTATTTAATCAAGAATACAGTACGCTTGTGCAAGGTTGTGTGTACATTACTAAATTAATCAACAATATAATACATAAGTTACATCTTTATTTAATTTGCAAATTTTTACCAATTCTTTTTAGGATCAAATAAATTTGGAACCAACTGTATATGAGACATGTGGAAAATAGCAAATGTTGCCAGCAAACTGGAACAATAGAGTTTTACATTTCACAATGCTTTTCGGCAACAAAAAAAAAGACAGCCAAATTCATCATGTAACTTGCATCCATGCACTCAGGTATTAAAAAAAAAACATATGGACATGTTTTATGTATTACACCAAATGTTTGAAAAAGCTATTGTGTTGAAAAATGCTTACAAATCACATGCCTCTGCAAATTGTAGTAATCGCTTTCAAACTATGTGATTAAAGTTTTGAGGATTTAAAACTATGTTTAGTAAAGTGAAACTCAGATGTATTTTCCTTTTCATTAATGGTTAGGAATTAATGTTATTGTGTGCTCGTAGTTAGCTCTAACAAGGTGGTTCATTTGCAAAAATGGTTTGCTTGAAAGGTTCCAACACGATTTCAACAAAATCATTTTTGTTGGATGCTTGGATGCACAACTGTCCCTCGCACCACCCTCTTCATAAACATCTTCTCCACTGTCTGCAATTTTTATAAAGAAGAGGAGCGCACCAAACACAGAGGATCAAAAACTAAAGTTTTGCCAAACAAACTAAACAGTATTAAGGGTCACAAGTTGAAAAGACCACACGAAGATCGTGTCTGAATGTAAGTTTTTCCCTCTGAAATACATTGGACTATGAAAATACCACAAACTATGATTTACAATTTCCCAGCACAAAATTTTCATACTAGTAACTTTCTATTCGTGTTACTTCTCTGCATATTTTGTTTACTCTAATCTGTTGTATGTTCATTTACAGTCTTCTTATGCTGCTTTTGTCTGATTTTTAATACTCCTCAGCTGTAATCATAAAAAAAAATATTCACAAACCTCGAACAACATTTACAAACAATGTATCAAAATAACAAAGGAAACGACCATCGCAGAAAACAGCCTTCCCCACCATCCTCCACGGCGTATATTTGCTCCCCTCAAAAAGGGAGCAACAAATCTAGTACTATTCCATGTATGTGTGTAGTAAAAATAGTATCTATGTTTTGCTTCAAACTATTGATAATCACAAATAATAATATTAAAAAAGCAACAAAAATAATATCTAGAACAATATCAATATATATTTAGAGTAAAATATAATGCTCTTTATTTAACTAACTATATCATGTATATTAAATATGGATTATTCATATTAAAAATAAAATAAGGAAAAAAAAATGTGAATATCCTTTTATTATTTATGGTACACTCTATAAAAGTGTTTCCATGAGTTCTTTCATTGTGGTTGTAAGTAATTTCATAGTTATACTTTTTCTTTCTAATTACAACTTGTGGACTTAATGGTTCTTTATTTCTAGTAAAATATATTGTTTTGATACCAGGGATGATGTTCCTAAGAATTGTTTCTTATGAATTATTTTTAAGTTTCAAACATAAAATAAATATTCTTTGCTCAACAAAACTTCTATTTTTATATTTTATGAATCACTATCTAGGTACATAATATATAAATATTTGATATTTACCTTTTGATATTTGATATTTCATTGTCATTATCAGATGCTCACTCCAAGTTGTGACTCATATGGCATAGTGGGTAGATATAGAACAATATTCTCTCTTAATAACAAGATCAAATCTATACCTTATTGATAATAAAGTTCGTAATTCACCTCGAATGGATCATTGATGGGGAGACTACTTTCAAAGAACATGCTTGGGTATTTATAATAGTTTGGATATTTTTTATTTTGAATATATTATCATATATATCAAGATCTATTCCTTGTTTGAGTTTTTCTGTATATGTTTAATCACATGACTAACTTATATGAGCGTGTGGAGAATTATGGGTTGTTGGACTTTATATATACACTTATTTATTCAAGATATAATTTTTGAGGAAATCATAAATTATATGTTGTTGATATCCAACAATATTTTCCTAATTAGATAAAATTAAATATTTTTAAGTTCTTTTATATAATAAATGAATTGATTAAATAACCCAATTAAACATAACCTCCAATCACTATAATTCATCTTATAAATTTTTGTAGAAGATTTTTTTCCAAATACATGACATGTACATCTTGAATAAAATAAAATTATAAAAATATTATTGTAAATCCATTATAATTATGGAAGTTTGTTAGCCATTACCCAATCACATGATAGAAATATCAGCGCATACCTTAGAAAGAGAGGAAAAGGTGTGATAGTTCATTAACACCCTTACAACTTTAATTTGGTGACATCCTATAGCTATTATAGCCTCATGAGAAAGTCCTTTCAACCATAAATATAGGTCATAGTGTTCCGTATAAAAACATTTGGGTGATGCATTTTTTCAAACACATTGTGTGCATAATATGGTACCATATTCCATAGTATGAAGACAAGTTATTTCTTGTAATATTATCATCTCATAAAATATGATTGAATGTATATGGGCATGGATTGTTTTCCCTTATGGTTGATAAAAGACAACGTGTACTGAAAACATGAAAATAAATAAAATAAAACTAATATCTTTTTTATGTTTAAAGCAAGCCGGATTAGATTTCAATAATAAAAAATAAAGGAATGTAAAGAAAAGGATTAGAATATTAGATACCTAAAAATTATAGATTCGTGTAAAAAGAAAAGAATATTTTGGCCTTCATATTCTACCAATGGTCTCCTTATAGTTTTTAATTGGCTTTTGATGATATAACATCCACACCTTTATCTATTATGTCTTTCTTATGACAAACGCTTTTTTTTTATACAGTATTGAACAAATAGATGCTCTTATTGAATTCCTTTATTTATGTCCCTAGTATAATTCTAAGTTTCTCCATAGTGTATTTCAAGTTGTCATACCAAATATTTGAAGAAAGACCTTATTATTATAAAGACTATAAAAATCCTAAATAGGAAAAAAATAAAAAAATCATTACAAAATTAAAATAAAAAATGAATATAACAATGCAATCATAGTAGTGTGTCTCAGTTTGTGGGGCTCTATACCGATCTAGAATTTGTCTATAAAATTTGAAAAACATTCATATCATCATTATTTTTTTATATATCGATGATAGATATCAATCCATTGGGTACAATCTCGAGTTCTTCGTAGTTACTATTCCACCATGGCATGGATACGGCAAGGGTCCACCTTAACACCTTCGGGATAGAAAATATGACCCAAGTATTCCACTTCCCATACCCTAAAATAACACTTCATGTTGGTTTCCTATAAAGACATGGTGGACTGAGAATGAATGCAATAATATAAAAAAACTCTAAGTTACGAGGCATGTGTTTATAATATGGTGTATACTTTGTACAAGTTTGAATCCCAAAGAAAATTATTATGAAGTCTTCACTCGGTCCGAAAAAGTTAAAAAATGGACCACGATGGCCATAACATAGATGATCAACTCATGGTAGTGGTACAACCGGTGATCTTGAAATATATAGTGCAATTTACAATAAATCTCACATGGTGGTGGATAATATAAATTTGTTTTTGTGTTATTTTCTTTGTTTAAGATCTACTATCAAAGTTTCATGGTATTTGGTGGAGTAAACTGAGAGAAAATCTCAAAACAATCATTTTACCATTTTTTCATTTTTTGTGCATCTGCAAGATAGTACGACATTGTAACAATAAACCACGCTGAGTTTATTTATTAGATTAGGCAAAAAGAGGGTCAAGGAACCCATAATCTATACAATAAAGGATACATCGTGAGAGAAACTAGGAGAGAAAGATAAAGCATTGAAGAGCTAAAAGGGTGCCCACTACTAACATCGAGAAAAAGAAAACTAGAAACAATAGAAAGATGATCCTAAAAAATCGGTCAAGGAGGATTGAAATGAGCCAAAGAAAGAGCTCGATCCTTAAAAATCACCACTAGAAGTTGTCAAAGAGTGGTTCCACCTAAATATGTGTTTCTTTTTCTTGATCGTAGTTGTAACACCCACATTTTACGCACATGAATAACATACAATTAAAATACCGAATAATTTTTTTGTTGAATCATATTTTAGTTCACATGAAACTATAGTCGATCATGTATGCCAACACACAACACATGATTTTCTTGTGCTAACACTAACCCACACAGAAATATGAAAACACGTGACACACATCAAGGCCACTTTTTTTTATTGACAAGACACAACACAATGATTCAACTACATTATGAATCCCCATGGAACCATCCATGACAAAAATTTCCCACTTATCTATTTATTACATTCATATTTCTTTATTGACCTTATTTTCTTGGAAATCACTTATCAATTATTTTATAACTAGACTACATTATATTTACTTTATTTAACATTTCACTTGTAGTAATCCCATCTAATTTTACTTATTTCCCTCATCACACCAGAATGTTGTAACCTAGTTGTTGGTATGAACATATGTACATACATGATCCTTTTAGTGTTTTTTCCAAGGATTCATTTTCTAAGTTGCATGTCGATTGGATTTTCCATTTATCTTAGTTGTAACAAGGGAGGTTCTCATGAAGCAAAGGAATTTTATTGATTTAAGAGTAGATAGATTACATGTTCTTTTCATATTAGCATTTAAGTTCTAAGGTCAGTCTATTTTGTTTTACGTTATGACAACTAACCATGTATCTCATCTACTTCACTTAATTTCTTAGTCATCAAGGTACTAACGAGTATGATTTCACACTCCACCAAGTTTGGATTCCTGAGAAAATTAAGTATTAGATGTGTGTTACGAGGATACATTCAATTATAATTTTTACACACCTTACTATGGTCATAACTAGAGCGATTGAACACCCTTATCTCCAATAATCATCATGTAACTCTAGGCACATTCAATACTTCTTGTCAATCTAGAACTCTCAATTGAGTGTGGTTTAAGGGGAATCACACTCAATATTCTCTTGTGTGGTTAACTAAAACATTGGATCCACTCGAATCATTTTCATTCATCTTAAAATGGTTTCATTCAATTTTATTTAATTACCTTTTCTAAATATTTTTGTGTAACCCATTTATTAATAGGGACATTGGTATGCTCATGAGACTACTAGTCCTTTCCCTAGGGGTTCATGTCAAGAACATGACTACATGATTTCAAACCATACATTTAATGCAAAGAAAAATTCATGAAGAGGAATATGTGTGGGATAACAAAAAATGCACTTTCAATCTCTAGATCTATACAAAAACTACTCCAAATAAAATATAAAGAGATGGAAACCATATTGCATAGGTTACAAGTGCACTAAGCACAAATGATTAGTTGTATAAGAAGAAAAATATATACAACTAGACTATACACCTAGGTGAGCACCTCATAATCCTCTATCTTCTTCATCCTCTGCATATAAAAACTAAATAGCGACGGGAAGCATTTTGGTTTCCTCTTAGAGATAATAATTTTTTTCTAATACAAATAGAGATCCACATTTTTTTAAAGACATTCTTTTAAACAGCGGTTCCCTCACCTTTTGTAATTTTTCTCATTTTGCATACACGTCTTCCATAACATTTACAACTACAACATCTGACACTATTCCTCTATCCTTTATACTTTCGTTAATATCCATACCTTGTTCCTAAGATCCCATTTGACACAGGATGGGAGGATGCATGCAAGGCATGTGGAAATATGGCTTTAAACTTGTAAATGCATTTTCTTGGAAGTTTCTAAGCCTTTTCAATAAACCCATTTTGTGCACATCCTGCAGCCTAATGATGTTCACAAAACACACACTATTTTTAGGACAATATGTTAAAAAATTCATATGTCATGTGTATGCTCCCACATTTTGCATTCATGTGAACCAAGGAACTTGCAAATACTACATCAGACAAACAAAGACTGCTTTCTATTATACTTTGATGGGTATTCATTCCCTATTCCAGCCTCCTATTTGGCATGGCCTGGAGATGATGTTGTCAAAGGTTGGAGACCCATTTATTGCATAGGTGAAACAGTGTGAATTCCTCGTGAAGAAACCCATGTCTTTTATACATTTCCCAATACTAAACAAAACAACGGAAAGAACAAATCATTTTCCTCTCAGAGACCATTGAACTTGCTGCAACTATCCAAAACTACTCAAATTTAAACCTTACCTAGGGTTTATGCATGGTTATGCCCACAGATCTCAAACAAGTTTTGTATTACTTTGTCTAAGGAAGATGAAATTTATGGAAATTTGTAACCAGCCCATTCCCTGTCCACCCCTACCACATGGTACCCTAGAAACAACTCCATCACATCTTCCTTGACCTCAAAATCTACTTCCCCATTTCTTATATTTTAATTGTATTTTAAACAAATAACATTGGGCACTCTGAACTCCACCCTTCGTCAAAGTGAAGCCCCACCTCGGCTTCGGTGTTCTTGAGGGTCGAGTGCCCGCCATCACCTCGTATCATGGAGCACTTCAAGTATGTCATCTAAGGAAAGAGATGGGCCACCAACCGGTGAATAATAACCTATACCATTAATTGATGTCTTGTCTACCAAAAATAATTCAAAAATTCATTTGAAATTTAGCCTTGCCGAAACATCCACCACCACAAAAATCTTCCACACAAACCTTAGGCCCAGATCCCACCTATTCTTCCCACTTAGCCAAAACATCATTCGCTTTGATCTATAGGCATAACATATGAAGAGGATCCTAAAACTATTTATCAATATTAGTCTTTGAACTATAAACCGCATCAACCTCACCCCCCGAGATACATCCGTTGATTGATCCTCGTGCTCATAAGGCATGCCTTGTTAAGAGTGTGAGCCATCGTTTGAGAAAATACTACCCAACTCATCACCCCTTAGGGAAATAATATTTCCAGAGTTGGTTCACTACAAACACAACATTCCTTCTCATCGATTCTAACTTTCCTACAATGATAGAATAAAATATGGGAATTTTCAGCATTAATCTCATGTTCACAACTTCCAATTTGAGAGTGAGGAAATATTCATCTTTGAAATTTGAAACCCACAGTAATTTTATGCGTAGAGACTTGAAAAAATCATCTTGTAACATGCTTTAGTATTTAAATGAACTACAATAAGCATACCTATAGACCTAGCAATCCCGGGAATTCTTCAGCACCCAAATATTCAAAGGAAGCCCCGGGAGACGAATCAAGATAGGAGCGGCTTGAAGGAGAATATCCCGAGAAATTTCGAGAAACCAACGATCCAAGTTAAATATAATATTTCTAAAAACCAAGGCTCCTCCCGTGGAAATATATGCAACTATGCTTCATTCATGAAACAAAAAAGAAAAAAACAATCTTTGGCTAACATACTTACTTCCTATTTGCAGCTCCATTTTCTTCTACTCCATTCCTTCACAAAGTCTATATTCGGTCATAAAATTGTAAACCATCCATCGAGACCATATTTGTATCTCTCATTGGCTCTATCAACAATGGACTTCTGATCTCATGTTGTTAATCAACATCCTTCCACGATGGGATGACTTTGGGAGGTGCCTAATTTTCCTCCCTAAATAGATTTTCCACCCACATGGAGCCTCCTTTTTACTTCTATCACCACTCACTACTCCCTCACCGCCATATATTCAAATAATAAAACTAACCGCACCTGGAGATTACTATAAGTCTTCCCCAATATTCTTCATAGTAAACTTCATGACTCCTAGAATCTTCTTAGAGGTTCCTAGGTATATGGTTGAGAAAGTCAAAAGAGATGAGTATTTTGGTTTATGTTTCCCTATTTGATGGTATCTCATGGAATTTATTGTGAATGAAGAATAAAATTTCTAGCTAGGATGCCAAGGATCAAACGAGCACATTCCACTACACCCATCCCACTACACATCTCATGTACTTAATTAGCAGAGAATTTTCCATCTAGTTCATCATGGGTGCAATATGTGCTTCAAAAATTGGCTAACTCTACTTTTCAAACTTGTAGTGCTCACTCATTTTCAACACTATTTAATTTTGATGTTCTTACTATTGATTTGATACTTACATAATTGAATGTCATATTATATTTACATTTGTATTAAGATACACTAGATGATGATGATAGACAATTATGTGTGTGTGTGTGTGTGTGTGTGTGTTGAATTGTACTATTTTGGTTTTATACTAACATGTCATATTATGGATGCATAACCTATGTCAGATTATTAGAGTAGAATTGTGATTTTATGGATTCTAATATTGAATTAATTGTATGATGCTTGATGATAGAATTTTTATTTTTGAAAGATGATTATTGATTTTATATGTATATTGTCTCGATGTTGTTAATATGGCCAAAAGAACATAGAGGTATTCTATTTCTGTTGTAGGACATTTTATCACATACATCGAAAGGGGAAAGGGGACCAACAACAAAAGGATGTTGGGTGTTGAGAAACGTGGCCAAAATTTGACAACTTGTGTAATGTTATGTTGTGTTTTTGTTGCATACCTAGTTAGGAGGTTTCCTTGGGGGTGACCTCACATGTGTGGCCATAGGGGTAATGTTATCTTCTTTTAATGTTTTGTGTGTATTTATTGTTGTGTTATGTTTTAATTGTTGAAAATTTTAGTCACTTTCTTAGCAATTAATAATGTGTCTTAGTTAAGATAATCCTACTTATTTTGTTAACTAAATGTGGGATGTGATAATTAGATAGTTATGAGGGTAGATTGTCCTTGAAATCTAGTGGATGCAATTTCGATTTTGTGTTGTATTTTGTTGTTGTAGCTCTTCATCAATATAAAAATTTGAATTTTGACTTAGGAGGCCTTTGTGTTAGCTTGTCCCATGGCTCTTAAATTTACCCAACAACCATACCTATAGTATGAGGAGTTAATTTTTGACTTATTTATCCTTTCTGGAGTGTAAAAGGGTGAAAATTAGTACACATTCTTACTTGTCACAAGAAATTTGTCCTTTGAAAACTTGGTGTGCAAGTTTGAGTAACATGTGGGTTTGTCGTAGTTCTCACATGCTGATTTATTGTCTTTGGCATGGTGTTTGACTTGTGTGTTGGTATGAAGGAATGAAGTAGTGGCATCCAACATGGAGCTACCTCATCATCCTCACATCCCGTTACTATTTATTGATGGATTTTGATGGATTTGAGGTTACTTGTTCATTTTCTTCTTGTCCACATTTTGAATTGGAAGCTTGTTGGAGTTTCTTTTGCACTGTTCTTGGCTTGAAGGTTTCAAATCTTGTGGAATGAAGAGTCTTGAAAACTTGATATAGAGGTAGGATCTCTAACTTTGTTGTTTTGTTTGTTATGCTTGTTGATGTGAAACATTTATTCTTGTTAAGTTTGTATGAGTGTTGTGAAAGTGGTTTTTTGTGGTTTGGTAGCTTTGCTTAAGTTGGGTGTGGGAGATGGATTTATGGTACCATTGGGGAGGGAAAGGGAGATGTGAGGCATGCATTTTGGGGGAAGTGTGACTGGGAGTTTCACCTATGGGGAATGTAAAGGAAACCATAGTCATTATTTACCATGCTTGCAAAGGAGAGATAAGTATGTTTTTTATTGTATTGTACAAATGGAGGCTTAGGGTGAAACTCTTATTTCACTTAGGAGGCAAAACGAGGTGGTGCCCATATTCCATTGCTCCTTTTTTTCTAGTTGTAGTCAAGAA
This sequence comes from Taxus wallichiana var. yunnanensis, assembly GCA_018340775.1. Lineage (NCBI taxonomy): Eukaryota > Viridiplantae > Streptophyta > Pinopsida > Cupressales > Taxaceae > Taxus > Taxus wallichiana. The sequence goes on along the minus strand of CM031241.1, from coordinate 114,274,985 downwards.
TTTATACGTGTCGAAAGTTGTTGTTTGTTTGATTGAATTATTTGTATCAGTTATTGTTTTGTTATTTTTGGATTGCATTTTGTTTGTGGAAGCCATTCTTGTGAAGAGTTGTAAAATGTTGCTTAAGATATCTCATTGTTCTTTGGTAGGGGATAGGGGGCCAATAAGGGGATGAATTTTTCACTTATTAGATTATAGGTTGGGTGAATATCGTCACCTATACCCCTTTTCCATGTATTGTGATCCA
>CM031241.1:114129738-114269738 GCA_018340775.1 Taxus wallichiana var. yunnanensis | reverse complement strand
GTACTTCCATTGCAACATCCACAGAGATCTATGAAAATATCATCGGGTTCTTCAAAGATGTACTCACTCGGGCCACCTAGAGGACTATTTTCTAAGTGAAGAGGACTAGGTACTTGTTATGGATGGAGTATGTATGGATGTCATTAGAGAGAGTGCCCTCGGAACCCTAAAAATCGTGGTAAAGCACCTATTTTTGAGCCTACGGTTGGTCACATGGATAGGAGCCACATGATATATGTAGTGGTCAAGAACTTCCAAGAAGAGAAAAAGGGCACAATGATTGAGACCATAGGTAGCATTGGTGGTATTTCTACCCATATCTTATTTTATTCAGGCTCATCAGATTCTTTCATTTCTCTCTCATTAGTAAAGCGTTGTAGGTGGTGATAATTAGGTAGGACATTAGTTGGGATGTTGAGATGGCTTATGGAGCCAAGATCTCAATAGAATCCTTAGTCAAGGAGTGCATAGTGGACCTAGGACCCTTCACCATGACCTTGGATATTTGTGTCCTTTCTTTGGGTTCTTATGGAGTGATTTTGGGCATGGATTGGTTGTCTACACATAGAGCCGAGACTTGATTTGTATAGATAGGTTATATCTTGTATAGATGATTTAGGAGTGGAGTTAGTGATAGCTGGAGTTAGGAGACCCATATCTATTCGCACTACTTCTGCTATGTAACTGAAACGATGTGCATAATGGGGTTCCCAGGTTGTATGCTATTACAATTAGTGATAGGTCGGAGGATGGGGCTAGTGTACCTTCACTTGATGATCACCCCATTTTGTAAAAGTTTTCTGATGTATTTCCTAGTGAGATTTTTGGGATGCCTCCCTATGTGAGACATACTTTAACATTGATTTGGTTCCAGGAGTGGAACTTATTGTACACGCTTAATATAGGATGACCACACCTGAGCTATGTGAGCTCAAGTTGTAGCTAAAGGGCCTTCTTGAGAAAGGCCTAATACATCCTAGTGTATCCCCTTGGGTTGTACTAGTGATTTTGTAAATAATAAGGATATATCCTTGGGATTGTGTGTGTACTATAGACATCTAAACAAAGTAATGATCAAGAATCGTTACCCCCTTCCTCGCATCGATGATTTGTTTGATTAGATGAAGGAGGACAAAGTGTTTTCTAAGATAGATCTTAAGTCTTGATACCATTAGCTGAGGATTACAGAGGTAGATGTCCACAAGACAACTTTCCATATGAGATATGGCCACTATGAGTTCACATTTGTATCATTTGTCCGATTTAATGCCCCTTCAGTGTTCATGAGTTTGATGAATAGGGTGTTTAGGAATTTTCTAGACTATTTTATACTCATGTTCCTTGATGAAATTTTTATCTACTCTCGTACACGTGAGGAGCACAAGGAGCACCTTCGTTAGGTTCTACAGTGTCTTCATGAGCAACATCTTTACGGGAACCTAGAGAAGTGTGCATTCTTTCAGTTAGAGGTGCATCATTTGGGTCACATCATTTCTGGGGAAGGTATCAATGTTGATCCTTCCAATATTATAGCCATTATGGATTGGCCAGAACCTACCAAAGGTGATTGAGGTGCGTGATTTTATGGGATTGGAATGTTACTATAGGAAATTTGTTTAGGGATTCTCTCATATTACACATCCCATCACTTCCCTTCTACGGATAGGGAAAAATTTCTTTTGCTTAGATAAATGTGAGTAGGCCTTTAGGACACTAAAGGAATGCCTTATAACAACACCCATTCATAAAGTGTCGAGATCCTCAAAGAGTTTTTTTCAAATGAAAAGATGCTTCTTTGGTAGGATTAGGTGTATTGATGCGGGAAGGCCCAAAGGTGGTAGCCTTTGAGTCTCACAAACTTAAGGATTATGAGTTCAATTATCTAACTCATCACTTTGAGCTTGTAGCAATTGTGCATGATTTGGTTTGATGGAGACATTTTCTCTTGGGTAGGATATTCATTCTCAAGATTGATCATTTGAGTCTTTGTAACCTCTTTACGTAACCCAATCTCAACGCTCGTCAAATGGCGACATTGGATGGAGTTTCTTTGTGAGTAAAACATGGAGATAGAGCATGTGAAGGGGAAGGAGAATGTGGTTGTAGATGCCTTGAGTTGTGAGATTTATTTAGCTATTGCTACCGTAGTTGTTGTAGAGACTTGAGGACTAGGAATTTGTAGTAGCTTCCTCACAACAGCTTCTACCTTTCGGTTAGAGAAGAGATCGAGTCTCGAGATATCCCTTGAGGGGAATTTTAATGGATTTTCATTAGAGGTAGATGGTATTTATTGGCACAGAGGTTGGATCTATATTCCTAGAGATGAAGGATTGAGGTAGGATATTCTTGTTGAGTCACACAATGCACCCTATTCATCCCATCTAGGGATGAATAAGATGCATGCCACTTTTGTGATTATACCATTAGAGTGGGCATCGAAGAGATGTTGTTTATTTTATGTTTCGTTGTTTAGAGTGCGAGAAGGTGAAGGCTGAGCATCAACATCAATTTGGCTTATATATCCTCATGTCATACCGGAGTGGAAATGGGACAGATTTCCATGGATTTCATAGTAGGGATATCGACGTCGAGATATCAACACAACACCATCATGGTCACGATGGATAAATTGATGAAACTAGCTCAATTTTCTTCGAGTGATGGCCACCTTTACAGCTAGTGTAGTTGCTTGAGTCTATCTTGATGAGATTATAAGAATGCATGGTATATTATGGAAGATCATATGAAACCGTGATCCCGACACACTTCTCACTTTTGGAAAACCATGTAATAGGCTTTCAATCTTGGTATTAACTTAAGTAAAAGTTATCACCCAGGTGAAAGATGGACAAAAAGAGTGGGTAAATTAGATCTTGGAGGATATGTTGCGGATGTATTTCATGGACCATCAGTCTAGATGGGAGGAGTACTTGTATTTGGTGGATTTTTCCTACAATAGTTTTCGGTGTTAGATTGGCATGGATCTTTTTAAATCCTTGTATGGAAGGGAGTGCAAGACATTTGTTGTGTTAGGAAAAATTGAAGGATAGAGTCTCTCTTTGGCCAACATTATTACACTATATGGAGTAGCAGGTTGTCATGATTTGGCAAAGATTACGAGGAGGATCAAGATGGAAAGAATAAATATGCATATCGGTGGAGGAGAGATCATAGTTTTGAGGTGGACATGAAGGTTTTCTTTGTTTCAGGGCCTCATAAGAGCCCTATATGTTACTGAAAAATCTCTAATATTGCTCCTATGTTTATGGGTCCCTTCGAGATCTTAGAGTGTATAGGTCATTTGGCCTATCGTCTAGCATTTCAACCCATATTGTCTCATATCGATGATTTATTTCATGTTTATGTACTTAGGAGATACATTCAATATCCCTCTCATGTTATGGATTGGACCACATTGCGGGTGTAGGATTAGGGGTAGGTGTTTGTGGAGCCCATGTGCATCTTAGAGCATAGGACCATGGGCCATTGAGGGCACAAGATTGACCAAGTGCTGATCAAGTAGTATAGGTAAGAAGAGACGTAACCATATGGGAGGATGCCAATTTATTGCAAGCCTAGTTTCCTCATCTATTCCAGTGACTTCCTAGAGGAATTTGAGTCTAAGGGGAGTGGGATTTAGTTCCTACTCCTCTTCAATACTATTTCATTTTGATGTTGTTATTGTTGATTTGATACTTAGACATTTGAGTATTATATTTTGATCAGTAGATGATGGACTATGTGGATATTTGGACTATTGACATTATGTGATTTGCATTTTTATTATGATACACTAGATGGTGATAATCAATATATATATATATATATATATGTATGTATGTATGTATGTATGTATATGTTGAATTGCGATATTTTGCTTTTATACTAACATGTCATATTCTAGATACATAACCTATGTTGGTTGTTTTGAGTAGAATTATGATTTTATGGATGCCAAATTGAACTAATTATATGATGCTAGATCATAGAGTGGTTATTTTGAATGATGATTATTGATTTTATATGTATATTGTCTCGATGTTGTTAATACGACCGAAAGGCCAGAGAGGTATTTTGTTTTTGTTGTAGGAAATTTTATCACATACATCAAAAGGGGATAGGGGACCAACCACGAAAGGATGTTAGGTGTTGAGAAACGTGGCCAAAATTTGACAACTTGTGTAATGTTATGTTGTGTTGTTGTTGCATGCCTAGTTAGGAGGTTTCCCTTGGGGTGGTGACCTCACATGTGTGGCCATAGGGGTAATGTTATCTTATTTTAATTTTTGTGTGTTTTTATTTTTGTGTTATGTTTTAATTGTTGAAAGTTTTAGTCACTTTCTTAGCAATTAATAATGTGTCTTAGTTAAGCTAATCCTACTTATTTTGTTAACTAAAATTGGGATTTGACAATTGGATAGTTATGAGAGTAGATGCTCCTTGAAATCTTGTGGATGTGGTTTGGATTTTGTGTTCGATTTTGTGCTTGTACCTCTTCCTAAACTTCAAAATTCGAATAGATACTTCGGAGGAATTTTATGAGGCTTGTGGAACAAGCTAAGTTTGTCGCATGCCTCTTAAATTTACCCAACAACCATACGTATGGTATGGGGAGTTAATTTTTGACTTATTTATCCTTTTCGGAGTGTAAAAGGGTGAAAATAATTGCATCTTCTTACTTTTCACAATAAATTTATCCATTGAAGACTTGGTGTGCAAGTTTGAGTGTCATGTGGGTTTTGTTGGTGCTCAAATTAGTCTCACCCCATTTTTCATTGAAATTCTTTAATTTGTGGGCTCATTGGGTTTTCTATCTCCCGTATTGATGCATGAAAACTCATCATCCATTTGGTTGCCATGATTAGTCCCTTCCTTGGTCGATGACGATCACTTACAAGTCTAGAATTTTTTTTTCGTTCCTCTGTCCATATGAAAGATTCTATAACTTGGGCATAAAACTCAAGTTTTTCCTTTCCTTCCATTTTCCATGCCACATTTTATCGTCCATTTTATTTGTGTCCCAAATATCCTATGGAAACATGATTGGATATGGCTTGGAGGATCACATTTCCAAACTCTTTGTCTCGTGAAGAAAGACTCATTTCCGTGCTCAAATGGTGATTCTCCCGCATTTTACGATTTGACGTGTGTATTTTTCCCCATCAAATTTACATCTCAGCATTAGTGGAAACATGGCCCTTTTTGGTTGGATACGGCTCAGCAGGGCACTTTGAAAACTCAAAGGATTACTTCAAACTCAAAGCTTTTCCACGTGGAGGGTTGACGCTCATTTGAAAATTCACCTTTTGAGTCTACGGCCTTGGAATTACATCAAGAAGACACGTGGAGATTTCCACTACCTTGCCTAGACTTAGAAAAAACTTTCATGCGGTCAAATGGGTACGTTTTGGCGAGAACATGGACATGTGGAGGGCTAACGCTCATTTTAGGATCCACCTCAGGGTCCCACCTTAAAAATTACAAGGAGACATGTCGAGGCTTCCACCGGCTCCGATTTGTACTCAACTTTTGAAATTAATTTTGAAAGGCCTAGGACATGTGGAGGGACCGTGCTTGTTTGGGGACTGGACCCTAAGTTTTATTTTGAAGAAGTGCCAGGAGGACACTTGGAGGCTTCTGCTCACTCTGCCATTTTTTTGTACTTTTCAACGGCCAAAGAAAAATGTCTCAAACACTAGACACATGGAGCCTTGCATTTGAACCTTCAATTTCTTTTAACAAAATCTTCCAGATTGAGACACGTTTTGAGCCCGTGCTTGTTTGGGGTCTCTACTTTTGGGGACCATCTCAAAATGCGCCATTGAGACATGTGGAGGCTTCTGCAAGCTATTTTTACACTAAGACTTTTCAAAGGCCAAAAGACATTTTTCTTGGGCCATGGGCATGTGGAAGGCTGCGCTTATTTGGAAACTTGCCCTTGTATTTCTCCTTTGCAATTGTGCCAATGAAACATGTGGACGACAATGATATAAAGTAGAAAAGGGATAGAATTAATGGTTGTTGTGCATAACATTTGTTTTTCCACCATTTTTTCTCCAAGACTCCTGGAGACATGAATATGCATTGTTTTTCATCGTTCTTTGATGAAATTCCTTGTCGTCTCTATCTGTAAAGTGTCATTTGATGGATTCGGAACTTAATTTGTGAGTCTAAGGATTGTTAAGGTCAATATTTTGAAGTTGGAATTTCATAGGAACTTGTAAAATGGGAAGCACCAGGAGGAGATAGATGTCGGACATAGTTACTGAAGGAAAGAAAGGGAAAAGGATGAAATGATGAAAGTTGCGGTAGCGCAAAGATGAAAAAGGTGTTGCCTCGAGAGAAAAAAGGATTACCTATTGGATCTAGATTTGTAGAACCTCTGGAAAATGATTAAAAGGGATATTTCTCACATGAAAGAATCAAAATGATTAGAAGGACTCAAAAAAGTTGTGGCATGACATCCTAGTCATTAGTCGAGGACTCAAGATATGTGATCGGTTCACAATTGGTCCACTGGTAGCTTTTGGAAGTGAATTTGTTAAATGTCACTTTTCTTAGGCAAATTGGTAACAAGCAAACGCCCTTCAAATATTATTCTCTTTTAGGGGTAAAGTTTCGGTGAGTGAAATGAATAAATGCAATGAGAATATTCTTACAAAAGGTCGGGGTTTAATTTTTAAGAGAAAATTTGAGAAATCTGTCTTCCTGAGAGACCAATGAGATAACTTGTTATTTTCTTTTGTGTTAGATTTTATATCATGTCAAGTTGGTTACATATGTATAGCCATTGATGAGCACTGAGATTGCTCTGGAAGCTTTCCCCTACTAATGAATCTAAGAAATTTTGAAATTAATTTGTGTCCAATCTCTAGCAATTTGTGTTTGCTTTGTTTTAGAATGTATGCAAATGGTTTCTTTTATTCCTATTGCAATCTTACATTGAAATCTTTGTGAAATCACACAGGATCTCATCCCTATGAAAATTTAGTGGTATTTTCAATTTCATTTCAAGAATAGCCTTCATCTTGTGATGAGATAAACAAATTTAAAATCAATTCATTTTCATTTGTTGATAAAGATTTCACTGTAAATATTTGGGTGTACCTTAGGCGTGATTGATTATAGATTGTGGTGTTTAATTGAGTCTTTAAATTCAATCCTTCTTGTTAGAGTGTCAAAGATTGTGTGAAAACGTGCCGATCTGGGCCTCTATTGAAGCACACCTTCTAGTTAAATGAACGTCTTAACTATTACAAGCTCTCTATTATTGAGTTGTCCATTATTGTTAAGTCCCTCAAAGATTTGCTATAATCAACTTTATCCTATTTCATCTCCCACCAAAATCATTCAAAAACCATGAATCCATCCTAAACTACCCCTTTTTGCCTTGTATATCAACAAAGGAACAAAATCTACTTGCTAAAATATGTAGAACAATATGGATTTCTTAATGTCTTTAGTAATCTTAGACTTGTGTTGAAAGTATCTCCATTGTTTAGAAGTGACAACTATTAAGAGTTAAACTATGGAGTATTGACCGTACTTTAAAAAAGGTTTTCTTTATAAAATTTGTCCAAAAGAAGGATATCTCCATCTCCTTCCTCAAACAGAGGTTACACTAAGGGTCCTTTCACCATAGTCGAAGAGGAATGACCTAAAATAGTGAGGACAGTCAAATCCTCTTACAGGTGTTATCCATCTCTCCACACAAATCCGAGTGATAAAGGACCATGTAAATCTCATCCCTAGCTACCAAATGACACACAATATGATCGATTGATCTAAAAATAATTAGATTAATACTACCTGATCTCGAACCTTGTAGGCTTTAATTATTTGCCGATAATTTACTCCTTTTAAGTAATCAATTTAAAATAAATGCAAGACAATTAAGACAATTGCACAAAGACTGATTACAGAGTTCAAGAATTGCCTACATCTTCAGAGTTGATGGTCGAACCGTTCCCACTAGTCAAAACTTGTAAGTTACAACAATACTTTCACAAGAAAACCTAATGGAATTTTACTTTCCTATCAGACACCGGTTCTTGAGAACTTTTGATGATCGATCAAATTTCTCTTCACTTTCCGATGCACAATCTCCTTGACTTCAATCAGCCTTCCCAACATTATCAATGCGATGCTAGCACTCCAGTCGACAATCCAGGATTTGCAAGTAATTGGTGTGGCTCAATGGGCCTATTGGGTAGTTTACATTTTACTCCCAATCACAAATATTCCATCTAATATTGCCTAAAATAATAGGCCAATAGACAATATTTTTTGACACATCTCACAAATGAGCTTAAAAAATAATAAGCTTGGGTTGTGTGTCCACCTTTCTACGCTCTAGCAATGAGCTTCTCTGTTGTCTTTGGTGTGTGTCCATTACAAAGAACGGGTTAATTATTTATACAAAATATAGGGCCCTTAAAAATACAATACAAATTATCCTTAGTGTATTTAAACCTTAGCCTCACCCAGTAGCAAAATTAATGGGATTACATACTCATATAGGGTAGTTTGCATTTTTAATGGGATAAAATCCCAATTTGTGATTGAGGAAAAAGTGGAATAAATCCCACATTTGAGTTCCCTTTTATTATAGGTATGTTTTAACAAACCTTACTCACACCATTCTATACGTGGATGGATAATACCACGCATGGCTTTAAGCCCCCAACACCACTTCACCTCCTTCCACGTGGAAGATTCCACTACAACTGCTTTACAAAGGGGCTTAGCATAATGTATGGTGGCTAAGTGGGTATTATGTGGTTTATACTAATGTTTGAACATTAATATATATATGCATGGCATTTGGGAATAATGTATAGTGGACTTACCAAGTAAATAAAAATTCGACCCATACCATGGGTATCGAAAATAATTAACTTGATCATCATGTAGTCCACTTGTCATCTCCCGATAGGAAAATCGAGTGAATTTGATGAGTGGTGGCAAGCCACGTGGTGGCTTGTGGACCCACCACGTCGGTGATAATACCATAGTCCACACGGCGGCCGGGCTCCCCTCCGTAAAAAAAGTTGAGCCTCTTGCTCCGACATGCTATTCCATTTCACGATTGTTAAAGACTAGTGGATAAAACCCATTCAATTTTGCCAATGCCTTTTGCCACATGTCGTAGTGCGATTGGTCCAATATTGACCAGTTGAACAGAGTTGACTTTCTGTTGACCAAACTTTGACCGGACATAAGTAGAGCTCTTGATGTCCGTTTATCGTGTTCTCATAGTCATTGGAAAGCTCTCGAGATGATATTCTACATGGAATCCATTTAAGGATGATTAGGGAATTTCAAAAATTATCCCTTGATCACACCTCCCCACTGAGAAAGGATTTTTGTCCCAAAAAGCTTCCATACTGTCCTGAATCTCAAAACTTTGCTACCACCTCGGAAGTGCCGTTGTAGTAGGACTTTAGGTATTATCCTCCAAACTTCTCACTTTGAAAACTCTACTCGATCCTCGGGACTTGTGGGTTATGGGCCCACGATGCTTCCGCATTAAGGTCACTTTGATATCCAAAGAATACCTCCACACCTCTGCTTTATGGTGCTAAGTCTCTGAATGAAACCTCAACGCTCCTTTTGTGCGGTGCTAAGCTTCTTGATATCTGACAACAAGGATCTTCTTTTACTCTATAACACAGCTCCTAGCTCCGAGTTAATTTCGCGGAATCCAAACTGGTTTGAAGGAACTCCATGTTACGTAGAGCTTTGATTGATCCGATGTCAATGATGGACAATGCCATGTCTCTTTACAGACCTCAATGCCTCCAATGCATGATGTAAAGCCTATTTCAAGACCTCGAGCCTCCGATGCATGATGCTAAGTCTCTATAGACCTCAACGCCTCCAATGCATGATGCTAAGCCTCTTTTAAGACCTCAAGCCTCCAATGCATGATGCTAAGTCTGTTACAGACCTCAACGCCTCTGATGCATGATGTTAAGCCTCTTGCAAGACCTCGATCCTCCAATGTATGATTCTAATTCTGCATTGATTAGCTACCATTCATATGTGTGGTCGTAATGCCTTGAAACCGAATGACGTTAAGAGCTAATCCTTTGAGAGCTCCTCTTGTTGACATACTAATATCAGGTACCATTCTGCTACACAGTCGCAATGCCTCTACACAAAATAAGTTCTGACCTAATGTTAATGCCAACAGTGATTCACTACCATTCCGCACGCACGATCACAATGCGTCTACACAAAATGAAGTTTCGAGTTGATCTCTTGAACTCTATTATCTCTGACAAATGACAAATCAATCTCCAAGCTTTATGTGAGTTAATTCCTATGTCTAAGCATAATTGCAGGTACTCACACACTGATTAGGAAATATGTTTGGAGCATTAATCAAATTTTCTAAGTAAGAAAATCCACTGAGTATTATAAACCTTTCTCTCAACATTTTCTCACAAAATTTGATCTCCAAACTTAATACTACATATGATTCATCAATCTGAATTATGCAATATATAATTGAAATTTTTTTGACTTACCCATTTCAAAGGACTTTCACTTTTAGGTATTACTTGGTCCTGGGCTGAATTGTCAACTAGTGGTTGAGTAGAAACTACCTTTGCCTTTGTAATAGGCCTCCATTCCATCTTTGGCTTGCCATTACTTTGATGGCGAGATGGATGTAGTTTCCAACAATTATCCACCTAATGCCCATTCCTTTGGCAATGAGCACAAAAATTCCTCTTAATCTAATTCTTTTGGGATGAGGAAATATTTCTACCATTTCTCAACTCTTCTTGACGAGATTGGTCTTTCTAATTTGCCTTTTTCATGATGAACGACATCAACTTCTTCATCAGTGTCCTTCTCTTCCAGCATCTAGCCACTGAATGATTATGCAATCCACAAAAATTACATGGAAAAGAATTCCACATCTTCTGAAAATCATAACCATACTTCTTAAGCTGAAAAAGTGGATCAAAAGTTTTACTATGCTTACGATTATGGTAAGAAACTAGAGGTGGAATCTCATTACCTCTTTGCTGATTTCTCTTACCACATCCTTCCTATGACGACGAAGCACAAGTTTCCTTCTCATAATATTCTTACAGGACTAGTGGGGTAATCACTTTGCTTTCGAAGCTTGTCTCCCGTCAGCATTCTTGGAGCATTCTCCAATTTCCATTCCCGCACTAGGATAACCCAAACCTGCAAAATGAGGATGATCCTCGACTTGTATTGGGTTAGAAATACCTTGGCCATTTTTACCAAGGCCTCTTCCATCAAATCCCATTTTATCTAGTAACTTGGATCCAATGCCTCTAGTATGCTTTTCAAACAAACCAAAGACTTCATTACTTGAATCCGAAACTGAATGGGAGGAAGAAGAAGATTCCCGTGGTGAACAAATTATAGTGTAATCATCTACCATGGACTCTATCTCTAAAGATAAAGGTATTTCCTTCCTTTGATTGCCACATAGCAACCTTGCCAAGAGATCATCCTTGGTTTGCGCTTCGATTTCAAACGAGCATTCTCCTCTTCCATGGAGTAATACATTGATCACAGGAGAGAGTTCTCTTCCTGGATTTGGTGATTATAAGCCTCAATTTCCTCGAGCTTTGCCTATTTAGACATCTTTCCCATAGTGCACTCATACCATGTTCACACAAACCGAACCAACTATCCCAACTTGAAGCAATCACTTTGTTAATTAGATTTACTAAAAAACAAATATGGAGCTAAACCAGCTCTGATACCAAACATGATCCGAAAATAATCAGATTATTACTACCTGATCTCAGACCCTTGTAGGCTTTAATTATTTGATGATAATTTAATCCTTTTAAGTAATCAATTTAAATTAAAATGCAAGACATTTAAGACAATTGCACAAAGATTGATTATGGAGTTTGACAATTGCCTACGTCTCCGGGTTCGTGGTCGAACCGTTCCACTAGTCAAAACTTGTAAGTTACAATAGTACTTTCACAAGAAAACCTAATGGAATTTTACTTGCCTAAAAGTACACCAGCTTCTTTGAGAACTTCCAATGATCACCAAATTTTCTTCACCTTCCTGATGCACAATCTCCTTCAGCTTGATCAGCCTTCTCTCGTGCTATCAATGCGATGCTAGCACTATGGTCGACAATCCAAGATTTGCAAATAATTTGTGTGGCTCAATGGGCCTATTGGGTAGTTTACATTATACTCCCAATCACAAATATTCCATCTAATATTGCGTAAAATAATAGGCCAATAGAAAATATTTGTTGACACATCTCACAAATGATCTTAACAAATAATAATCTTGGGATGTGTGTCCACCTTTCTGCATCTTTGTAGCAATGAGGTTCTCTATTGCGCCAGTGTGTGTCCATTACAAAGAACGGGTTCCCTATTTATAAAAAATATAGGGCCCTTAAAAAATGCAATACAAATTATCCTTAGGATATATTTAAACCTTAGCCTCACCCGTAGCAAAATTAATGGGATTACATACCCATATAGGATGGTTTGCATTTTTAATGGGATAAAATCCCAATTTGGTGGTTGAGGATAAAGTGGAATAAATCCCACATTTGGGTGCCCTTTTATTATGGGTAGGTTTTAACAAACCTTACTCACACCATTCTATACGTGGATAATACCATGCATGGCTTTAAGCCCCCAACATCGCTTCACCTCCTTCCACATGGAAGATTCCATTACAACCACTTCACAAAGGGGTTTAACGTAATGTATGGTGGCTAAGTGGGTATTATGTGGTTTATACTAATGTTTGAACATTAATATATATATGTGTGGCATTTGGGAATAATGTATAGTGGACTTACCAAGTAAATAAAAATTCAACCCATACCATGGGTATCGAAAATAATTAACTTGATCATCATGTAGTCCACTTTTCATCTCCCAATAGGAAAATCGAGTGAATTAGATGAGTGGTGGCAAGCCGTGTGGTGGCTTGTGGACCCACCATGTTGGTAATAATACCATAGTCCACATGGCAGCCGAGACTCCCTCCATAACAAAAGTTTAGCCTCTTTCTCCAATGCATTATTCCATTTCATGATTGTCCTAAATCGACATAACTAGAGCTCCGGATGTTCGTTTGCCACATTCTCATAGTTGTTGGAAAGCTCTCAAGATGATATTTTGCATGGAAACCATTTATGGATGTTTAGGGAACTTTAAAAAATGATCCCTTGATCACACCTCCCCACTTAGAAAAGGCTTTTTGTCCCAAAAAGCTTCCATATTGTCCTAAATCTGAAAAATCATTGCCACCTCGGAAGTGCTGCCGTAGTAGAACCTTAGATATTCTCCTCCAACCTTCTCACTTCAACAACTTTGCTCGATCCTGCGACACTGTGGGTTATGGGCCAATGATGCTTCCACTCTACCACTCGATATTCGAGGAAGACCTACACGCCTCCACTTTATGGTGCTAAGTTTCGAATGAAACCTCAATGCTCCTTCTCGTGGTGCTTTCTTGATATCTGACAACAAGGATCTTCTTTCACTCTATAACACAGCTCTCCCGGCTCGAGTTGATTCCACATAATCCAAATTGGTTTGAAGGAACTCAATCTTACGTAGAGCTTTGATTGATCCGATGTCAATGATGGACAATGCCTTGGCACTTTACAGACCTCACAACCTCCAATTCATGATGCTAAGCCTCTTTCAATACCTCAAGCCTCCAATGCATGATGCTAAGTCTTTATAAACCTCAACACCTCCAATGCATGATGCTAAGTCTCTTTCAAGACCTCAATCCTCTAATGCATGATGCTAAGTCTATTCTGAGACCTCAATGCCTCCGATGCATGATGCTTGAAGCTTCTTGCAAGACTTCAAGCCTCCAAATGCATGATGCTAAGTCTGTTGATCAGCTACCATTAGTATATGTGGTTGCAATTCCTTGACACCGAATGAAGTTCCGAGATATTCCTTTAAGAGCTCCTCTTCTTGACATACTAATATCATGTACCATTCTCGCTGCACGGTCACAATGCCTCTACACGCAATGAAGTTCGACTGATGTTAATGCCAACGGTGATTCACTATCATTCGCTACTGCAGTCGAAATGCCTCAGTACACAAAATGAAGTTCCGAGCTGATCTCTTGAACTCTACTATCTGTACAAATTACGATCAATCTCCAAGATTTATGTGAGTTAATACCTGTGTCCAAGTGTAACAGTACTCACACCCTGATTAGTATATATGTTTAGATCATTAATCAAATTTTTGAAGTAAGAAAATCCACCGAGTATTGTAAACCTTTCTCTTAGCATTTTCTCACAAAATTTGATCTCCAAAATTAATACTACATATGATTCATCAATCTGATATATGAAATATATATTTGAAATTTTTTTGACTTACCCATTTCAAATGAATTTCACTTTCGTGTATTACAGTTGCAGGTTGAATTGTCAACGGTGGTTGAGTAGAAACTACCTTTTCCTTTGCAATAGGCCTCCATTCCATCTTTGGCTTTCCATTAATTTGATGGCGAGATGGATGTAGTTTCCAAAAATTATCCACGTGATGCCCATTCCTTTGGCAACGAGCACAAAATTAACTCTTAATCTTCTTCTTACGGGATGAGGAACTCTTTATGCCATTTCTCGACTCTACATGACGAGATTGGTTTTTCGATTTTCTGGTTCATGATGAACAGCATCAGCTTCTTCATCGTTGTCCTTCTCTTCCAAAGATCAGCCATAGAATGATTATGCAATCCACAAAAAGTACATGGTAAATAATTCCACATCTTAAAAATCATAACCATACTTCTTAAGTTGAAAAAGTGGATCAGAAGTTTTTCCGTGCTTATGATTATGGTAAGAAACTGGAGGTGGAATCTCATTACCTGTTCACTAGTTTTTCTTACCACATCCTCCTTGTGACGACGAAGGACAACTTTCCTTCTCAAAATCTTCTTGCGGGACTAGTAGGGTAATCACTTTACTTTTGGAATCTTGTCTCCTATCGGCATTGTTGGAGCATTCTCCAATTTCCATTCCTACACAAGGATAACCCAAACCGGTAAAGAAACGAGGATGATCCTCGACCTGTATTGGGTTAGAAATGCCTTGGCCATTTCTACAAAGGCCTCTTCCATAAAATCCCATTTTATCTAGTAACTTGGATATAATGCCTCTAGTATGATTTTCAAACAAACTAAAGACTTCATTACACGAATCAAACCGAATGGGATGAAGAAGAAGATTCTCATGGTGAACAACTTACGGTGTAATCATCTTCCATGGCCTCTACATCTGATCTTGAAGGTATTTCCTTCCTTTGATCACCACATTGTAACCTTTCCAAGAGCTCATCCTTGGTTTGCATTTCGATTTCAAACGAGCATTCTCCTCTTTCAAGGAGTAATACATTCATCGTAAGAGAGAGTCTCTTCCTGGATCTCGGTGATTATAAGCTTCAATTTCCTCAATATTTGCCTCTTTAGACACCTTTCCTATAGTGCACTCGTACCTGTTCACACAAACCGAACCAACTATCCCAACTTGAAGCAATCACTCATTAATCATTTACTTGAAAAATAAATATGGAGCTAAACTAGCTCGATACCAAACATGATCTCAAAACTAATAAGATTAATAGTAACTAATCTTGGACCCTTGTAGGCTTTAATTATTTTCCAATAATTTACTCCTTTTAAGTAATCAATTTAAAATAAAATGTAAGACATTTAAGATAATTGCACAAAGATTGATTACGGAGATCGGTAAGTGCCTACTTCTCCGGGTTTTGGTCGAACTGCTCCACTAGTCAAAACTTGTAAGTTACAATACAATTTTCACAAGAAAACCTAATGGAATTTTACTTTCCTATTAGTACATGAGTTCTTCAAGAACTTTCGATGATCATTCGAATTATTCTTCACCTTCCCGATGCACAATCTCCTTTGGCTTCGATCACCCTTCCCGATGCTATCAATGCGATGCTAGCACTCGGCCGACAATCCAGGATTTGCAAGTAATTAGTGTGGCTCAATAGGCGTATTGGGTAGTTTACATTTTACTCCCAATCATAAATATTCCATCTAATATTACCTAAAATAAGAGGCCAATAGACAATATTTTGTTGACACATCTCACAAATGAGCTTAACAAATAATAAGCTTGGGTTGTGTATCCACATTTCTGCGCTCTAGCAATGAGCTTCTCTAATGCGCTTGTGTGTGTCCATTACAAAGAACGGGTTCCCTATTTATACAAAATATAGGACCCTTAAAAATGTAATACAAATTATGCTTAGGCTATATTTAAACCTTAGCCTCACCCGTAGCAAAATTAATGTGATTACATACCCATATAGGGTTGTTTGCATTTTTAATGGTATAAAATACCAATTTGGTGGTTGAGGATAAAGTGGAATAAATCCCACATTTTGGCACCCTTTTATTATAGGTAGGTTTTAACAAACCTTAGTCACACCATTCTATACGTGGATGGATAATACCACACATAGCTTTAAGCCCACTACACCGCTTCACCTCCTTCCATGTGGAATATTCCACTATAACCGCTTTACAAAGGGGCTTAGCATAATGTATGGCGGCTAAGTGGGTATTATTAGGTTTATACTAATGTTTTAACATTAATATATATATGCGTGGCATTTGGGAATAATGTATAGTGGACTTACCAAGTAAACAAAAATTCGACCCATACCATGGGTATCGAAAATAATTAACTTGATCATCATGTAGTCCACTTGTCGTCTCCTGATAGGCAAATCGAGTGAATTCGATGAGTGGTGGCAAGCCACGTGGTGGCTTGTGGACCCACCATGTCGGCGATAATACCATAGTCCACATAGCGGCCGGGCTCCCCTCCGTAAAAAAAGTTGAGCCTCTTACTCCGATGTGCTATTCCATTTCACAATTGTCGAAGACTGGTGGATAAAACCCCTTCAATTTTTCCAACACCTTTTGCCACATGTCATAGTGCGATTGGTCCAATATTGACCAGTTGACTAGAGTTGACTTTCCTATTGACCGAACTTTGATCGGACATAACTAGAGCTCCCGATGTCCTGCATTGTCGTGTTCTCACAAATCGTTGGAAATATCTCGAGATGATATACTATAGGGACAAAATTTAGGGATGTTTAGGGAACTTTCAAAAATGATCCCCGATCATCTATCTATTTCTTAGCTCTATTTCTAATTTGTGTTGTTGTTCGGCTTGAAAAGAAGAACAAATTTTGATACCAACACTCGTTCGATTTTGTGTGCTAATAAAGACCCTCAGTAATGCTTCTTACACATGTTGTGTGCTAATAAATTTTCTTAAACATCATTCTCTTCTTTCAGTTTGTAAGAATTATTTAAAGTTGGGAGTTAAAGTGCAATATTTCTAGCTTATACGGTTATTGCACTAAAATTTGTATCATCATTGATAAATTTAGGTAAAAGAAGAGAAGATATTGTAATCTTTGCATGAATTTGGTATTGGTAGACATTTGATAGGTCTTTCATAGTTCATTTGCACAAACTAAGGTGAAAATCCTTAGTGTCAACTCTATGTTGTTTAAATTCTTTTATAAATACCGAGTGTCTTAACATATATGAAGTAATATTTGTCATTTGTATCTGCAAATCTAGAAGGAAGAAGATATGTCTTCGTCAGGACCCTAGTAGAAGGTTTTTTCAAGAGTTGGGAAAGTATAATTCAGAAAGAAGAAGAACTTGGAAGGTTTTCGAGATCCAAAGATCAAGAAATGAGATCTCCATTGGTGAAACTGATCATCCTGTGATTGAAGATTGCAATACTTCCTCAAGTGCTTTTGAATCAGGTAGTCTCTTTGTTGAATTGAATTATCCATCTGGAGAGGGTCCTTTTTTTATTTGAAAGATTTGCATCTCATTCTGTCCATGAATTTTCCAAATCTAATAGATTTTTCCAAGAAACAAAGCCTTTAGAGGGCAGTCATTCTGAAAATTGTATCCTTGTACCACACAAACCCCTCACTCCTCATCATTCTATTTCTCCTGTAAGATCACCTCCTTAGAATAATATGGCTCAGCCTCCACCCAGACCTCCATTTTTTATTAATACTTTTGGTCCCATCAGTTTTAGAGGTATGGCTGGCTATCTAGATGTTGTGCCACAAGATGTAAGAAATATATTGCCAAAGTTTTAGGAAACAATGCAATCACTTGGTGATCAACATTTGAATATCTTTTTCAATATGATGGAGGACTTTGAAATAGACTTTGAGGATGTATACATTAAATTTTTATGCATACTGCGGAAGAAGATGTAAGGGACTGGTATAAATCTCTTCTAGATAATTCCATTGACTCTTTGTGAGAGATGAAGGATGTTTTGAGAATGCAATATGGTGATAAAAAACCTACCTAGGTTTCTTTTATCGGAGTTTGAAAATATAAAAAGAATCCTAATGAATCGGTGTGTGATTTCAATACAATATTTAACAAAACATTGAGAAGATATCCTATTAATTTGATTGCATGTGATGAATCTTGTCGATAAAGTATTCGATTCATTTGATAATAAATATGCTTACTATTTGAGGGATAAGAACCTAGAACTTTGAGGTGGGTCTTTAACATGGCTCGCAAATTGAGAAAAACATTAAAGTAGTTGGAAAACCTCCTAAGAGGGAGGGTGTTAAACTAATCAACCCTGAGAAGCCTCAATCAAGTAAGGCTATGGATCTTGAGGAAGTTGTAAAGACTTTGGATGGGGCTATCAAAGAAATATCTTACAAGCTAGCTAGGGAAGAGAAAGGAATTGGACAAGGTTCTCAAGGTCAACATAGGAAACAAGGATAAGATAGATTTACAAATCATCCTAGAAATGATCATAGATCTAATGATAGAGGTAAAGGACCCATGGGAGCTAGACAACCCCAAGCTAGGGAGAATAGAGTAGTTCTGATCCTCTAAATGCCATAGTTGTTGTTGTTGAAGAGACAAATCAAATGAATTGGTGTGGCAAATTCTTCTTACCCCACTAGCCATGTGAAATAGATCACCAAGTTGATGAAGCTGATGATGATGATAACACTGATGTCGATGTATGCATGGTGGACTCTCTGAAGCTCATAGCAAGGAGCAACTTCAATCGAGGTAATAAGCTGCAAGAATTGTTGCAAGTTTTAGGGAATTTGTATTCACTGGGTACCTCTTCTTCTTCCCTCTCATGCTTTAGAAATAGATATGGTACAAGCATTTAAACTTCCTAATAATGATTTTTAGTACCTAAGAGATCTAATTATTAAGAAGTACGATGGAGGAATCCTTTAGAAGAGGATAGACAACTATTAATGAATGTTGTTGTTGCTCAAAAAAGGAGTATAACACAAGAAGTAAAGTTGTCGAGGGGGCGGGGCCTTAAGCCAAACCAAAACCCCGTTCTCACCAATGTCCCAAAAGAGGCTCTAAAGAAAGATGCATCCGACAAAGGCCTTGTTGTCTCATGTAGAATAGGTGTTCCCACCCATGCCAAAAATGTGAAAAATCTTGTGCCATATATGACGAGTTAGGAAAAACCATGTAAAATCTAGTTAGGAAGAAATCTTAGCAAGGAAGAGAAGTAGTCCTATGTTCATTTCCTAAATAAATATCAAGACTTCCTAGCTTGGTCTTACTCTGAGTTGAAGGCATACAGGGAAGATTTGATCCAACATGAAATTCCTCTTGAATCTAATGCCAAGCCTTTCAGGGGGAAAAAGAGGCCCATCGATTTACTCCTTTCTTTGAAGATGCAAGAAGAACTGAAGAAGTTGAGGGATGGAGGGATCATTTAGCCCACGAGGTATTCATCTTGGGTTGCAAACCTAGTTTACATCGAGAAAAAGAATGGTGATATAAGGCTATGCATAGACTTAAGGAACTTGAATAAAGCATTATTGAAAGATAATTTCCCTCTGCCAAACATAGATAATACGCTATAATTGGTAACTAGTTCTTAATTTTTATACACTATGGATGGTTTCTCTAGCTATAATAGAATTGTTGGGAAGGAGTTAGAAAGAATAAAGAATACCTTTACCACTCCTTGGGGAAATTATGTCTATGTCAGGATGCCTTTGGGCTTAATGAATGGATATAGCATTTCTGGTTATATTAATGACTTCATTGTTGTTTATCAAGATAATGTAAGCTGTGTTTTCCAGAAAAATAAATGATGACTTGCAAAATTTGGAGAGAATGTTGTTAAGGTGTAGAGAGTATGACATATCATTGAATCCCAAGAAGTTCCATTTTGGAATGCAAAAGGAAAATTTTCTTGGTCACATTATATCAAAGGAAGGGGTCATGATTGCTCCAGAGAGTGGAAACCATCGTGCAAGGTTCCAATTCTAAGAACTAAGAAGGGATTTTAGTCCTTCTTTGGACAAATAAAATTTATCAAAAGATTTGTGTCTAAATTTGCTTGGTGACCATCCCAATTACTAGCATGTTGAAGAAGGACCAAGTTATCAAATGGGAAGAAGCTTCCATTCAAGCTTTCATATGGATCAAGGAAGCACTAAATCATGCCCTGTTTTGGCAGCTCCAAACTACAAGTATCCTTTTCAAGTGTTTTCTTTTACTTCAGAAAATAGCATTGCATCTGTCTTATTACGGAGAAGGATGATGAAGGCGATGAGAGACCAATTTCCTTTTCAAAGTAAGGCATTACAAGGAGATGAGTTGAAATACACCATCATGGAGAAGCAAGCATTTTCCTTGGTAAACAAAACAAAGGTTTTTAGACCCTACATCTTGAGCTCTAGAGTCATTACTTATGTTCCCGCACCATGGTGAAAGAAATCTTAATAGAGATGGAGGTATCAAGAAAAATATGCGAGATGGGTGAACATGTTGCAAGAATATGACATGGATATCCAAATCAAGAAATTGGTAAGAGGTTTGGGCCTAGCTAATCTTATGGCTGAGAGAAACTTGCAAACTATTGAGGTGAATTAAGTAGAAGGAGAAAGGGTGGGTTTCTTTGAAAATTTTGTAAGCTCTGAATGGTATAATGATATACTATTTTATCTTAGACATCTATGCTGCCCTGAAAATTTGAGTAAAAATTAGAAAAGATATCTTAAGTTATCCTCTAAAAATATGTCATTACTGATTTTGAGTTAGCTTGGAAGAACCCGGAGGGTGCTCTTAATATGCATTGATAAGGATGAAGCCCTAAAGGTAACTAGTGATCTCCATGGAGGATTTTGTGGGGGACATTTTGCTAGAAGAATTACAACACATAAAATCTTGAGGGCTGATTATTGGTGGCCAAATATCTTCAAGGATACAACTCTATTGGTTAGGAAATGTGAAATTTTTCAACATTTTTATGGAAGAATGAAAGCTTCAAGCTCCCTTCCTTTGCATCATGTGTCAGTTGAAGCCCCATTTAAGCAATGGGGAATGGAGTTCATTGGAAAAAATTCTGATCCTTCCAGTCTTTGGTCATAAATGGATTCTTGTCGTGACTTATTATTTCACTAAGTGGGTGAAAGCAATCCCACCAAAAAAATCAACACACCAAGTTATCATGGAATTCATGCTGAATAAAATCATATGTAGATTTGGAGTGCCATTTAAAAATGTTATTGATAATCCCATAAGTTTCGAGAGATAAACCTTTGGTGGCAATGTGTAAGGAATATGGAATCAATTTGACATATGCTTCTAACTACAATCCACAAGGAAATGGACAAGCTAAGTCTAGCAATAAGAACTTGTTGAAGATAATTAAAAGAACCTTGGAGATAAAAAAAAAGGAAGTGGGGTGAGCAACCAAAGTTTGTTGTTTGGGTTGTGAAATCACTATCAAAAGAGCTAATGGTAAAATCCACTTTAGTTGGTATATGGAACTCAAGATTTTCTGCCCCATCATTTGTAATTGTCTTAATTTCAGTTTGTTCAAAAAATAAAGATCAATAAGTTAGTCCATATAATGCTCGAATCAATCAGATTATTGTGTTAGATAGAAAAGAAGGGCATCCCATCAACGACATGTGAGGTTCAAAGAAAATTTGAAGAAGTTATTTGACAAGAAGGTGACTTCCAAAGCTTTCAACATTGGAGATCTTGTGCTTTTATGGGATAACAGGCATGAAGATAAGGGAAAGCATGGTAAATTTGATGCATTGTGGATGGGCCCTTATTCAATTGATATTCAAATTGGTGAAAATACCTTCTTCCTAAAAGACTTAGACAGGGAACTACTTGAATTTCCTGTTAATGACAAGCATTTGAAACATTTCCTTGATTGATTTCTCAGAATCAAGGTATACTCCATTTATAGTGTATAGTTCTTTGTTTTCATTCTGCTTTTGTGTTTTTGTTCATTCTGGTCCTTGGTGACCTAGTTTTGCTAGTTTCTTGGTTCATTTTTTGGAGGATGGTTATGGTTTCTCTACTCTGCAAGCTTATTCTTTGACTCTGTTGCCCAATGGTCTATTTTTGGCACTTGGTCTGCTATTTGTTCTTGTGGCACTCACGGGAGTTCCCATCCCAGTCGGAGTTGATGTTGGTGCTCAAATTAGTCTCGCCCGTTTGTCATTGAAATTCTTCATTTTGTGTGCACTGTTTTGTTTTCTTTCTACCCGTATTTATGCATGAAATCTCTGTCCTCCATTTGGTTTCCATGATCAGTCCCTTCCTTGGTCGAGGATCACTTAAAATTCCATAAAAAAATTTCGTTCTTCTGTCCATATGAAAGAGTCTGTAACTTGGGTGTAAAACTTGGGTTTTTCCTTTCCTTCCATTTTCCACACCACGTTTTGTTATGCCTATCATTTATGTTCCAAATATCTATGGAAACATGATTGGATGCAGCTTAGAGGATCAAATTTTGGCCTTATATCATTTTCAAACTCTTTATCCATGAAGAAAGATTCATTTATGGGACCCAATGGTGATGCTCTTGCATTTTATGATTTGATGGGTATATTTTCCTTGTCAAATTTACATCTCGAGAATAAGTGGAAATGTGGCCCTTTATTGTTGGATGCGGCTTAGTGGGGCACTTTAAAAACTCTAAGGATCACTTGAGACTCAAAGCTTGTCCATGTGGAGGGTTGGCGCTCATTTGAAAACTTGACTTTTTGTTTGACCTTGGAGTTGCACCGGGGAGACACGTGGAGATTTCCGCTACCCTGCCCATAATTAGAAATTTTTTCATGCATATGGTACAGTTTTGGTGGAGCATGTACACATGGAGGGCTAGCGGTTATTTGAGGATCCACTTCGAGGTCCCATGATAAAAATTGTGATAGGGAGACATGTGGAGGCTTTAAGCGGCTATGTTTTGTACTTAAACTTTTCAAAGTAATTTTGAAAGGCCTAGGACACATGGAGGGACCGTGCCTATTTGGGGACTGGCCCCTAAGTTTTATTTTGAAGAAGTGTTAGGAGGAAACTTGGAGGCTTCCGCTCACTTTTCCCTTTGCTTGGACTTTTCAACAGCCAAAGAAAAATGTCTCGGACCCTAGACACATGGCACCTTCTGCTAAACCTTCAACTTTTTTAAAACTCTATCAGACTGAGACATGTGTTGAGCCCGCACTTGTTTGGGGTCTCTACTTTTGGGGACCATCTCAAAATGCACCATTGAGACACATGGAGGTTTCCACTGGCTCCTTTTTACACTGAGAATTTTCAAAGGCCAAAAGACATTTTTCTTGGGCCCTAGGCACGTGGAAGGCCCGCACTTGTTTGGAAACTTGCCCCTATACTTATCCTTTGTAGTTGTGCCAAGGAAACACGTGGACGGCTATGATATAAAGTAGAAAAGGGGTAGAATAAATGGTTTTTGTGTATTGCATCTATTTTTTCACCATTTTCATTCCAAGACTCATAGAGATGCAAAATGCATTATTTTTCATCATTATTTGATGAAATTAATTGTCATTTCTACGTCTCGTAAAGTGCCATTTGATGGTTTTCAAAACTTAATTTGTGAGTCCAAGGATTGTTAAGGTCAATATTTTGAAGTTGGAATTGCTCAGGAACTTGCAAAAATAGGAATTACTAGAGGAGATGGATGCGGGACGGGGATAAATTTAGTGGCGAATATTCTATTTTTGAAAAAAATTGAAAAGGAAAATTTTCTAGCACGGGTCGGTGACCTATTCGCATAAAAATTACAGTTTTATTTTTTTAGGGCTTGGCTTCACCTACCCTTGAAACTATCCCCTATATAATCCTAGATTATTCACTAGGTAGAACACTACTAGATCACTCATACCACCTGGGGGCATATGTATTATCAAGTATAGTAAATGCGTGATAGGAGGGAAGAGGCTACAAGACGCGTGACAGGAGGCGGAGGCTGCAGATGAGTGACATAGAGTTTTTTGACACGTGACATGGAGAGTTTTGACATGTAACATGGAGAGTTTGTTGACATCCAACAAGAGTGTGGAGGAAGTAGACACGTGATAGAGAGTTTGTTGACGTGTGACACAGAGTTTTTTTTTGTCACGTGACCAGAGGGTAGAGGCTGCAGATGCGTGATAGAAGATTTGTTATCATGCGTCAACAAGGTGGTTGACGTGTATCAACAAACCTCACTGATGTGCATCAACGACCTTGTTGATGTGCATCAATGAGCCTCATTGACACACGTCAACCACCTTGTTGATGCATGACAGTAAATCTCCTGTCACACATCTGTAGCCTTCTATCACACCTCTTAAAAATCAAGTGAAAATTTTGTTGCCGGACCCCCAAAAAAATTGCCTTCCCACGAAACCGGTTCCGAGGATATTCACCAGGTATTTTCCACCTCTGATTTCTAAGAGGTCTCTTAAAATGAACCTTAATGCAAGACAAATTTACGGGGAAAGAAAGGAAAAAGGATGAAATAATGAAAGTTGCAAGTGTAAAAGATGAAAAATGTCTCGAGAGCAAAAAGATTACCTGTCGATCCAGTATGCAGAGCCTCCAGAAAATGATTAAAAGGGGGATTTATCACATGACGAAATCGAGAATGATAAGAAGGACTCCCACAAAGTTGTGGCATGACATCCTAGTCATTAGTTGATGGCCCAAGAAATTTTATTAGTTCACAATTGCTCCACTGGCAGCTTTGGATGTGAATTTGTTAAATGTCACTTTCTAGGTAAATTGGTAATAAGCAAAGGTCCCTCGAATATTCTTCTATTTTGGGGGAAAATTTTAGTGAGTGAAATGTATAAATGCAAGTGAGAATACTCTTGCAAATGGTTGGGGGTTGAATTCTTCAGAGAAAATTTGAGAAAGTTGTCTTCTTAAGAGACCAAGCTGAGATAACCTTTTATTTTCTTCTGTGTTATATTTTCTATCATGTCAAGTTGGTTGTAGATGTATAACCATTGACGAGCACAAATATTGCAATAGAAACTTTCCCTATTTGATGAATCTAAGTAATTTTTAAATTAATTTGTGTCCAATCTCTAAAATTTTTGTTTGCTTTGTTTCAAAATGTCTACAAATGATTTCTTTTATTTTTATTGCAATCTTATATTGAAATCTTTGTGAAATCACATAGGATCTCATCCTTGTGATAGTTTAGTGGTATTTGTAATTTCATTTCAAGAAGATCCTTCATCTTGTGATGAGATAAACAAATTTAAAATCAATTCACTGTCATTTGTTGATAAAGATTGTCTGTAAGTCTTTAGGTGTACCTTAGGCATGATTGATAAGAGATTTTGGTGTTTAATTGAGTCTTTCAATTCAATCCTTCATGTTAGAGTCTCAAAGATTGTGTGAAAATGTGCTGATCTGGGCCTCCATTGAAGCACACCTTCTGGTTGAAGGAACATCTTAACTATTCTGAAGCTTTCTATTGTTGAGTTGTCCATTGTTGTGAAGTCCCTCAAATATTTGGTATAATCAACTTTATCCTACTTCATCTCCCACCAAAATCATTCAAAAACCATGAATCCATCCTAAACTACCCTTGTTTGCCCTGTATATCAACAAAGGAACAAAATCTACTTACTAAAATATGTAGAACAATTAGGATTTCTTAATGTCTTTAATAACCTTAGCCTTGTGTTGAAAGTATCTCCATCGTTTATAAGTGACAACTCTTAAGAGTTAAATTATGGAGTATTGACCGTATTTTCCCAAGGTTTTCTTCATAATTTTTTTCCAAAAGAAGGATATCTCCATCTCCTTCATCAAACAAAGGTTACACTAAGGGTCCTCTCACCCTGGTCAAAGAGCACGGCCTAAAGTAGTGAGGACAGGTCAAATCCTCTTGAAGGTGCTATCCATCTCTCCAAAAATATGAGTGACAAAGGGCTAGTTAGATCTCATCCCCAGCTACAAAATGACACACACTATGATCTATCTATCTCTAAGCTCCATGTCCAATTTGTGTTGCTACTCGGATTGAAAAGGAGAACAAATTTGGATACCAAGGTTTGTCATAGTTCTCACATGCTCATTTATTATATTGGGCATGGTGTTCGACTTTTTGTTGGAAAGGAGAAATTATGAAGTGGTATCCTACATGGAGCCACTTCATCATCCTCACATCCCATTTATATTTACTGATGGATTTGGGTTTACTTGTTCATTTTATTCTTGTTCACTTTTTGAATTGGGAGATTGTTGGACTTACTTTTGGAGTGTTCTTTTCTTTAAGGTCTCAAATCTTGTGGAGTGAAAACTCTTGTAAGCTTGATGGAGAGGTAGGTTGTTGACCTTTTCTATTTTTTTAATTATAATAGTTAATGTGAAAATGTCATGCTTGTTAAGTTTGTATGAGTGTTGTGAAAGTGGTTTTTTTGTGTGGTTGGGTAGTTGCGTTAAGTTTTTTTTGGGAGATGGATTTATCGGAGCATTGGGGAGGACACAAGAGATGAGAGCCATGCATTTTGGATGGTTTTGATTGGGAGTTTAACCTATGGGAGTGAAAATGAAAACATATTCATATTTGTGCATACTTGCAAGGAAGAGATAATGATGTTTATTATTATATTGTGCACATGGAGGTTTAGGGTGAAACACCTATTTCAATTGGGAGGTACAAGGAGGTGGTTCCCATATTCCATTACTCCTTGTTGGCTTGTTGTATTCAATTCTTTGTACTTCATGGGAATTTGTTTGTTTGATTAGATTGTTTGTATGAGTTATTATTGTGTTATTTTGTGGATTGCATTTTTTTGGGGAAACCATTCTTGTGAAGAGTTGTCAAATGTTGCCCAAGAATGGCTTCCCAAAAAAATGCAATTGTCAAATGTTGCCCAAGATCCCTCATTTTTCTCTCGGTTGGGGCTTGGGGGCCAATTAGGGGATGGATTCTCCCCTTATTGGATTATAGGTTGGGTAGAGAGCATTGCCTATACCCCTTTTTCCATGTATTGTGATCCAAGAATGCTGAAAAATTAAAGAGTGCAAGATTAAACATACATTTTGGAGAAGACATGTAATGGAGACATCTATTTTTCCCTCTTGAAATATTTAATGTTTTGATTTTTCATGTAATTACTCCCACCTTGAGTGGAAGATTGTATATTTATGTTCTTGAGAGGAAGTTGTATCTTCATTTGGAAATATCTATAATTTGTAATCTCTTCCAAGATAATTTGATTTAGAAATTTACATTTTATAATGTGATAGTTTGGTGAAAGGAAACTATCAAATTTTACATTTTGTTGGTTATGTAGAAAGTTTGAAATGAGTTGAACTGAAATGCATCTCTCTCTTAAATTTAAGTTGTTTCATTATTCTCAACATGCGATATATTTCATTATAAAGGTATTGAGAATATTACTTAAAATGCCCTTTCAATATGAAATGGATATCATTTTAATATTAATTTTAAGAAAATAAAAGATTATAACTTATTTCACCTTATTGAAAATAAAGTGTTTTGGAGAATATAGAATTTTTGGGGAGTTTTGATGTTATTGGTTACTACTGAATTAATTAATGATTAAGTGAAATTTGCAGCTATGTGTGCTATTACAAAATGTAACAGATCACATAGTCTACAAATTTCATGATACCTTCAGCAAAAGAACACAAGGGCCCCGAAGGAAAGCTATGTTGTCTTGATGAAGACATTGGATTGCAGAATAGGTGAAGTGTTGAGTTTTGGGAAAGAAAACATAAGTGCAGACTACAAGAATAAGTGTTCATTACTGAATGTTATAGATTCTCATTTTATGTTCCTTCCTTCATGATTAAGACATTCAATTAAATGATTGAAGTTGTTTAGTTCATCATACAATCCATACAGAAAGCTAAAATGCAGAAAGAAATATACAACTCATTTATAGAATTCAATGTTTTATTCATAAGGAACTTTCAAATGTTTCCCACACAAGCCATGGGATGTAACTGAAAAGTAAATTACAACTACTAAAATAAAAGGTACACATGCATGAAAGAGAAAGTAAAGGAGTATGAGTGAACCCATCATTGCCTTAGGGGTTTATTTCTCTATTTGAAGCATCTCCATTTCCATATTTTGTTCCTTCTTCATCTCCATTATAGAAGCCATTGTACCTGAAAAGAAGAAAAGAATAACTATCAGTTATGAGCTCAGGGATCAAATCATATTCCTAAATTTTCCTAATTCATGCATATGAATCTCTTCAAATAGGAGATGTAATTTACTTGAATATCAAGAATGCATACATGCTCTATTTACTCAGAAAGAAGAAAGAGAAAAGAAAAGAAGAAACATGGACATAAGAGAGGCCAAAAGGCCTAAGTTTTTCTAACTATTTTCTTAAGTGTACAGGTGCAAGTTGCAGTCAAGAAGAAATGAACAAGTCATAAGTACGGGATGAAAGAAGAATTAATGAAACTCAAACTCAATTTTTCTTCAAATAGAACAGGTTATAGTACATGAAAGAGACTAAGCAATAGAATCACATGTTTCAGATGGCAACTAAAGAAGAAGAATCAAAATTTGAAAGCTGATGTTTGGCTGGAAAGAGAGGTTTACAACTGAAACAAAATAAAGAAGATTCTGGGAAAATTTTGACAGGGATTCACCATGTAAAATGGACATTTACAATTTTCATCATGATTGTTTTCAAACTACTACATGCTTAAAAGAATTATTTAAATCAAGTAAGTGATACAAAAAAGTAGTAAAGCATGCCATGATCAAGATAAACAACTATGATGTCTCATTTTTATCTACCAATCCAACTTCAAACATGAAGTGTTATGTTCTATATTCTGAATAAAAATACAACTACTATAGCTGGAAATGGATGGAAGAGAGAATTCTAGAAAAAAATTGCCAGGGCTTCACCATGAAAAATCAACATTTCAGATTTTCCAACATGCTAGAAATGTTACTATAAAGGAAATAAAGCATCTATGTAAAAGAATCAATGTTACAGAGATCTTAACAAGCATCTGAATCAAGGCTTATGCCTAAAAAGTATCAAAACAAGATGAACTACTTGTAATTTCTAGAAAGTACATACAAGGTACATGAAAGATAGATACAGAAAAGAGTATCTCATAGTACAAAGACATCTTAAGTATAAAATATGATAAATATATTTCTATTGCAGTTGACATCTACAATTAAATATTCAATCACAGTAATCATTAACTTCAAAATCAAAGAGTGCAAATGCAACTACAGTTATAAGGATCAAATTGAAAGTAAACTCAAGAGAGAGAGTATACAAAAAGAATGCCATTTTTGAAACAACTCATCTCAAAGGATCAGTTTCAATAAACACATCAAATACTTGTTCAAGCATGATACACTAATTGCAAAGTAGAGTTCTGTAGAGTTCACAGTTTAATGATAGACTCCAAAAGTGCTAGTGATGGATTTCGGAAGCCCATATCAAGCTACAGAATAATGGAGTTTAAAAGGAAAAAGAAGCTAATCATATACAATATAACCATATAGTAAAGCTCAGAGCAGAAGATCTATCAATGACCAGTAAATGCCAAATCAGATATACTAGAGTCTCCTTGGTACTAACAACAATGTGGTAGTACGTAGAGGTCTCTGAACATATATTTAGGTGGGTTGAGATACGACATGAAATAGAAGTAAAAGCACTCAGGAAAAGTTTTAGGACAAGAAGATAACAATACTCAGCTCATAAATACCCAAACATATGGCTCGAAGCATTATTATCACTGAACCTCAGCTCAAATGATGAAACAGTATTGAAGAAATCAAAGACTCAAATAGAAAATGCTCAGAGAAATCTCCATGAGCAACACTCTTGCCATGATAAAATGACAAGCTATTATACAAATGATGAGTTTTTTTTTAGCTACAATGCATACCTAAGTGACACTATGGTCAAACCATTGAAGCAGAAAAGTGAGCTTGAGTTGAATGGTTTCTATGCAAGAATAATATAACGACAACATTGGGAAGACCTTGCAGAAGTTTCCCAGATAAACTGAGCTTGAAATCACAACCCACGATATAAAAAAAATCAAGTCGATGCAAACTCAGAATGTGATTTTAAACATAATAGAAAAACATCGAGTTTAAAATCTCGGGTCATGGCCAAGCATGATGATGCCAAAATGAATATATCTTTGAATAGAGAATCCAAAATGAAGGCTTCCATATAAAATACTTTAAAAGAATGAATACAGAAGGATATTACTTTACACAGGCATCAAGTTATCAGGGAACCATTAAAGAACGTGCATATCAGCTAAGAAATCCAAATATCTGTGTAGATTCTTACCTTCAAGCGGCGGCCATCAGCATGCGGTGGTGGGTTAAAATTCAACCCCAGGCTCCAATGAGAGACTACAGAGGCTCGAATAGCGGCTAACGCTTAAACCCAACAAATCAAGATCTTATATACAAGCATAGAGCCTGAAATGAAGAATATAGAGAGAGTAAGATGCTTCAAAATCAGAGACAAACATAAACCCATTAATGTGTATTGGTGGATCTAGGTATCCCGACCACTAACCTAAAATTGGAAGGCAAACGACTCCATAGACACGAAACCCAAGCTCACAAAATAGGAAAGAAAGCATGAAAGAAGAGTGTAGGTTTGAAGGATCACATCCATAGACATCAAATGCAAGATGAACCATTAGAATAGAACATCCAGAGTTCCCTTATGATGGCAGACCCAAGTTTTACAAGGTGCTTTTACATGTGCCAAGTAATGAAGCTTTGAGCTCTTAACAATGGTGGCCATCCAACAAAGTAAAACATAAACCAACTGAATCTTAGTGCTAGAAGAATCAAAATCTCTAAAATTATCATATATACAGCTACGTAAAGAGCTTAGAAGAAGCAAAAAATGATAGAGAGCCATTTTCGTAGAAGAAACCAAGCTCAAAACTCAAAAATGTGCATCGAAAGAAAATTTGTCAAGGCTTCACTGCATAATGAAAACCAAATGAAATGTGCATGAGGGTCGAGCTATTCCTTATCATACAAACTCAAGAGGTGAGTTTTGACCTAACTCAACCATGGTCTAAAATCAATGGCTCTAGATCAGAAGGCCATAGATCAAAGGCTAAAAATGATCCTCAAAGTTTGAAGCAAACCACCATGATTAGGATGACACCAGCCATATTAATTTATACGGGGTAAACCCTAACTCACATTCAGCATGAATGATCAAGCTTTAACCAAGTACATCAAGGGCCACTCCGGCTATACACACTCAAAAAATCTCCACCAACCACCTAATCGCCAAAACCCTAATTTGAAATTGATGATTTAAAATGATTTAAAAAAATCATCAATATGAAATAAATTAAACTTTAAGTTGCATATGCCATCAAAAAAACGCATGGATGGGTGAGTCACCATGGAGAAGGGGCCAACCCACATCATCAAATAAAAAAAAATCATTGCATTTGAATTTCAAAGGATCAACTATAGTCTAAACCTTAAATAATGCCAAAAGCTGACCAAATTATACCCAATGATCACCGAAAAGGTGAATTTCTAAATTATATACTATTCAGACATACAAAGCCAACAAGTATTATATGGTCATGTATAATCAAAAGGTGGTAGACTATATAGTGTAGCCTATGACAATAATCAAAAGTGGCCGAGCATGGTGTGGTGACTTTTACAAAGTGCCCCCATATGTATCTAAAACCATGGTAATGTGTTAAGTCCACAAAGGTGGCCAAACTCAAACGAAGACAAATTCATATATCAAAGGGTGGTCCCCACATGGAGCTAGCACAAAACAAAGGAGTTATTTTTGCATGCTTCACAAGAGGACAAAATAGAGAAGGAGACAAAATTGCATGCCCATGGAGAGAGACTTATCGCCTAGCAAGAAATCTTATTTTTTAGCAAATTATTCACCCTTCTTTTCTTAAAAATAGAATAGTCAACTTCAGTTTGACTGTATTGTAATTAAGGCTAATAATGCCTATTTGTAATTACATGCTCTATTTTTATTCCTTTATCTATTATTAAGTAAAGGATAAAAATAAGATGCATGGGTGAGTACAAGCCTTAGGCTATTTTTAGGAAGAGGGTAAATTTTATTTTGCTATATATTGTGTGTCTTTACGCAAAGCACAAGGAGGACCTTTTGATATATGAGTCTTGAAACAATTTTGCCAGTTTTCCTTCGAGTGTGAAGTATTTTACCTTACCAACTATTTGCGATAGTCTTGTGTATGTTTCTATTAGTCTTGTGAATGCAAATTCCCGATTAATCATCTTACCCTTTACAAATATCAGTGTTTTGCTTGTTAATGTGCATATTAATTATTAATAGTTGTTGTGATATTTTCCCTCACATACCAAGTGTTTTCCCTTAAACATTCTACAGAAAACTATTGGCTCGTGCATCAAGAATCCTTCCCATATCAATTGTGCATATACTCAGTCAAAGCCCTCATATAAATTTGGTGTATCACCTTTTTTTTTTCATTATTTTTACAGCCATCTTTTCCCTAAACCCCAGAAGATCAATTTAGGATACATCAAAAAGGAACCGGCCTTGATACCGAGACTCACCTCAAAATAGGTATACCCATAAACCTGAGGTGTTTCCATTGTATCTACTGAAAGAGAGAGACCAAATATTGCAAGCTTAGAAAACCTATAGCCATCTCTCTATAGGGTGCACTTTCGAGAGATAATAATTTTTGGCATGTTTAGTGGGACCACAAATCATATCTGTGTGCAAGTTACAATAGATCCATAACAGATTTACAATAGTTACAAAGTCACTTTCAGAGCAAGCTGCAATAATTTATTCTAAAGATTTTAAGATCTTTTGGTGACTCCATTAAGTTGATATCAGACTAGTATTGCAGCATGTTCCATGCCTAAAGTGACTATGAGATCATCGGTAAGAGGAATTCCTCCTGAGTTTGTTTCTTTACCTTTGAATTCTACTAGAAGGAGAAGAGTTGGTAATACTTTACCTTATAATAGACCTGTTTTGACAACCCTCCTCCTAATATTCCTTCACCATGTATCAATTTCTCTATTATCATCCCAATTTTTCAAATGGCTATTCAACCTCGAAAGAATTTTGTGACCTTTACTAATGGAATCCCATTAGTAATCCCAGTTTACCATGACATCACTAATGCTGCCATGAAAAGTTTGTCATCATTCACGGGTGAAAATCAGGTTACACCTGCTGAACATATCAAATATGTTGCAGCCATATGTGTAGTCCATAATATTACTCATGAAGACATAGCTTTAAGACTTTTAGCTTGCATCTTTTAAAGGGAAATCCTTGCAATGGTATAGAAACCTAGAAATTGGAAGCATAAGAACTTGGGATGACTTAGGTGAAAAATTGCTGAAACAGTTCTAGGATAACTCAGATCATTTGTCTCTCATTGAACAACTATCTACTATTAAAAGAGCCCCTCATGAGTACATGTCCAGCTTCAACATCCATTTTTCTAGTACTTGGGAAAGAATCCCAGCAAGTGTTAAGCCTTAGAAAGTAACCACGCTTTTCTTTATTACCTCAGAGCTTTAAATAGTGATATTTCAGCTATGATTCAATATATGGAAGGTAATACTCTTCTGGATGATTATGATATTGCTATAAAAGCTTAAAACAACCTTATTCAAGCTGAAAAATTGGCACCAAGGCATTCAATGCCTTTTTGTGAAGATTTAGCACCTATTCCTTAGCTTATTACAATCATAGAACCTATTGTTTGTACCCCATCGAGATGATGTATTTAAAGCTTTGAAGACTATGGGAATAAATGGACTTGAATTGAATTGAAAACAGAATTGCATTACCTAGCAGACCCTGTCAGGCACCTTATCACGTAGAATCAATAATCAACAAAATAGCAGCCCTTATCAACAAAATCAAAATTATAGGCAAGCCTTACCAATGGCGAGAAAGTTTGACCCAAAGGCTCCTAGTTCATCTAATGCTTTAGTCCCAATTAATATGGCTACAAAAGAGTGGTGTCAACCTTGCAATCAACCTCATTTAGCTACAAGTTTCCCAAATGCTTTTCTAAATCTGAATCTTGTTGCACAACCTCAATCTGAAACATTGTTCATGCCTCAAATGGAGGGTGGGCAGCAAGAAACTCATGTTCAAAAAGCACCTGAATAGAATTTAGTCAGTTTTAATGAGGAGGATTTCATTGTAGTCACTACTAGGGCTCAAGGAAAGATGTTAAAATCAAAAACAATAAAATAGGCCTATCTTGCCTACTGTCACTGATAAGACAACATCTATAGTCCCAAAGTCAACCAATAATCATGTTGTTCCTCAAAAAAACAAGTGTTCTAGTTGATAAAGGCCATCAAAAATAGCTCCATCCTAATCCAAGAAGACTGTTTATACCTCAGATATCCAAGGTAGCTGAAGCAGAATCAATTTTTGCTAAAGATCCTACTCTAAGACAGTTGAATCCATCTCTAACTATTGTTTCTTTTAACATTGTTAATGTAATGAAAAAGATAACGTTAACATCTCAATGTTAGATGGTTCTAAGTATTCCTAGAGCAAGCAAAATTTACTTTCTCATGAACTAGCTAAGCTACAGATTTCTTTAAATACAACAAAAAGGAAGTTCAAAAGGTAGACATGGTCCTTGGAACATTTGAACAAGACCGCATTAAAGAAGTTAAGTGGATGGTTCAAAAAGTTCTGAATGCTCATGACATCAAGAAACCACCACCATTTTATTTATCATTGATTATCGGGAACATCTAGTTCATAATTGCATGGTGGATAGTGGTGCAAGTAGCATAGTTATGCCAAAAGCAATTGTAGAAAAATTGGGTCTTAGTATGAGCCTACAAAAAGGAGTGTCTTACATCTTGATGGAACTGCAACCAATACAGTTGGTGTAATAAAAAATTTAGAGGTGACGTTACATGCTTGCCCAAATGTTTCTATTCTACAAGATGTTACTATTGTAGATTTTCCCCATACTTTTCTTTATGCTTATCTAGAGACTTTACAACAAAAATAGGAGGTTATCTTTCTTCAAATTGGTCCTTCCTTTATTTCACTACTTGTTATGGCACTAAAGTTACTATCAATTTAGAACCATTGGCTAGATTTCACATTGAGCCTCACTCTCCAAATGCGGTGGCTAATTATTTAGCTTTAGATCAGTCTAACTTTGATGAGGTAGCTCATGTTTCAGCATTAGATGGTGTTTCTAACATGTTTATGGATGAAAAAATAGTGGAAGAACATGCTCATGATCCTTTTAAGGAGGTTGAAGAACACCTGTTTGGTGTGTATTGTATGCATGAAGAAAATACACCACTTCCCTTGTTGTCCAAAATAGAAGATTCAGCAGAAGGGATTTGGAAGCTTCATTTCGATGGAGCTAAGAACAAGAAAGGACAGGGAGCAGGTTTGATGCTCACTTCCCAATGAATAAAAGGTATTTCTCAGCTTTGAGTCTCCAATTTTCATGTACTTGTAATGTAGCTGAATACAAAGCATTAATTCATGGCTTACTTTGGGCCAAAAAGAGAGGTATCAACATGCTGATTTTGGTGACTCTGAGTTGGTTATCAATCAAGTAAGAAATTTCAATGTTTGTAAGAATCCATTAATGAAGTCTTATAGACATAGAGTTTTCAGACTTAATGGAATATTTTGATGCTATTAACATTTAGTCTATTCCTAGAGCTGAAAACAAGCATGCAGACAGACTTGCAATAGTTGGGGCTAGTTTTGAAGTGCTGGAACAGATTGAAAATAGAAAATTCAGCCTCATATAAAGTTAATTATTAGGCCCTCAATACCTGATAATGATTCAAATTGGCAAGTTTTTGAAAGTGATGATCAAATCTGCAGGTTTTTACAGCAAGAAGCTGAATTTTCTACATTAATCAAGATAAATTACATTGGTGATCAGATTGTTTAGTTGAAGACAAATAAACTACCTTGAGGTCTAGTCACATTGGAAGACATCTTCAACACTGATGATTAGTTAAAAAAGTCAAGACTAAAATGTCAACCCACGCTGATAATTATGAAGAGATCTCGGTTGATGAAGGGAAAAAGCTATTTCTTGGAAAGGTATGTTCCTTAACTAAAAATAGTCATTTATTGATCTTTGCAAGGAATTTAAAGATGTTTTTCGCTTGAAATACTAAGACTGAAATCATTTGATCCCATTTTAGCACAACATACAATTTTGTTGCAGCCAAATTCTAAACCTTTTAGACAAAAACAGAGGCCTGTAAATCCCAAAATAGAGCCTCTAATGAGGAAAGAATTATCTAAGTTGATTGAATCAGGTATTATCTTTCCAATTAAGCATTCAAGTTGGGTAGCCAATCTTGTTCCTATTAGAAGAAGAATGGTGAAATCAGAACTATGTGTAGATTTAGAGATCTTAATAAGGCTTCATTAAAACATCATTACCCACTCCCAAATATGGATCAAATTTTAAGAATAGTTTCTAGTGCAAGATATATTATCTCTCTATGGGTTATAGTGGATATAATCATATTTTAGTCCGGAAGAAGATAGATATAAAATAGGTTTTACCACCAAGTGGGGTATTTATGCTTACAAAAGGATGCCTTTTGGTCTTTCAAATGTTAGTGCAAATTTCACATGCAATGGACATGGATTTCTAGAGCTTGTTAAATAAATGCATCCTAGTTTATTTAGATGACATTACCATGTTCTCGAAAAATCCAAAAGAACACCTGATACATCTAAGGCAGACCTTTTAGTTATGCAGATAGTTTGGGATATCTTTGAATCCACTTAAGTCTATATTTTCAGTACATCAGGGTAAATTACTTGGTCATATTGTTTCCAAGCAAGGATTAGCAATTGATCCTTTCAGGATCAAAGCCATATCACAGCTATCATTACCTCATCATAAGAAGGCATTACAAAGTTTTTAGGGAAAATCAACTTTGTTAGAAGATTTGTTCCATATTTTTAGCATTGGTTAAACCACTCACAACTATGCTAAAGAAAGAGAAAACTTTCTCTTGGACCAACGAAGGGAGAGAAGGTTTTGAAGAATCAAAGAAACTATCTCTCAGGCTCCTACTCTTGCAAATCTAAATTTTGATAAATATTTTACAATGTTATGCACTTGTTAGAGAGCTGAAACAAGCTCAGCTATTCTAACTCAAGTTAATGATGAAAATATTGAGTAGCCTATTGCTTTCTTTGGACAGAGACTTGCATGATTATGAAACAAGGTACACATTTCTTGAAAAATAAGTACTTTCAGTAGTCATAGGACTAAAGAATTTTAAGTACATGCTTTCAAACAATAAAATTCATGTTCTTGTTTCTCACCCAAGTGTGAAATATTTCTTGTTAAATAAAGAATTGAATGAGAAAAGAGCAAACTGGATAACAAAGGTCATGGAGTATGATGTTGATATCCGGTTGCTAAGACAGTTTGGAGGAAAGGTTTATGTGAACATCTAATTGCTGATATGGAAAAATAACATAAGCTACGAACTAGGATGATTCAAAATAGCATGCTGAAATTGTGTATCAACAATCAAAATCATGGTCCAACTAGAAAATCAGCAACTTGAACTTGCTCAAGAGATTCATGAATCAAGATGGATGACTGATTTGGTTAATTACTTACAACATGGCACCTATCCGGAAGGTATGGACAAAAATAAATGAAGGTATTTAAGATTACAAGTTGTACCTTATATCTTCATTGATAATGTGTTATTCAAAAGAGATATAAATGGAATCTTGTTGCGGTGCGTTGACTATGATAAAATTCATAAAATATTGTCTGAATTCCATGAAGGACCCACAGAGAGTCATTTTTAGCACATACTACGATGTTAAAAATTATGAAAGTCGTTACTATTGGCCTATCATATTCAAAGACTATTTTGAATGGATTAGAAAGTGTAAAAAATGTGCTTTCTTTGTTGGAAAAGAATGTTTAGCTTCATTGCCCTTGCATGACTATCTCGTTGATCACCCTTTTATGCAGTGGGGTCTTGATTTTATTAGAATGATAAACCCACCTTCGTCACAAGGACATAAGTGGATCTTAACTACTACATATTATTTTACATGATGGACTAAAGTAATAGCCTTGAAGGATGGATGTTAATGAAGCTTTGATAACTATTCTTTTATGAAGGTATAGTCTACATATTTGTGTTCCAACAACTATCATATCGATAATGCTTTAGCATTCCTTGGTGCAAAGATAACAGATTGGGCTATCAACCATGGAATTTATTTAAGTTCTTCATCTAATTATTATCCAAGGTAATGGCTTAGCTAAAAGTACTAACAAGAACCTTTTAAGGATCATCATAAGAACACTCAAAGATAATCAAAGAGCTTGGCATTTTATGTTAAATTCAGCAGTTTGGGTTGATAGGGTGACTCCTAAAAGATCAGTTGGTAATTCACCATACAAACTTGTGTACGGAAAAAAGAAGAAATAATTCCTATTTCAGTTGAGTTACCTGCATTAGATTTGCTACATCAAATGGAGCTACTTGAGAATGAACCATTATAGGTTCATTATGCAGAGTTAATGGAATTACAAGAGTTAAGAGATAAAGCCCATTTGAATATGGAAAATAATTAGAAACAAATGAAGAAGACTTTTGACAAGAAAGCCAAATTCAGAATCTTCAATGAAGGAGATATTGTGTTAAAGTGGGATGTTGATCATGCAAATCTAGGAAGACACATGAAGTTTGATACAATCTGAGTGGTCCTTACATGATTTCAACTTGCAAAGAACACAATGCTTTTCATCTTTCAAGTTTGAATGGAGAGGAACTTCCCATTCCTATGAATGGTATGTTTCTCAAACATTGTTATTGAAAATCTTATAGTGATTGTTAGAGTAGGATTTCCCTTCAATAAGTGTATTCCTATGCACATTGCATTATTTTTCAATTCAATAAGTGCATTCGTGCACATGATCTAGTTTACCAGATCCTTTCCTAGTTTTAGTTTGTTTTGGAAGGTTTGGACCTTTTGGAAAAGGAAATTTTGTTACATGTTTAGACTCCATGCCCAATGGACAAGAGCAAGGCTATGATCTATAAGCTATCAAGAATATTTCCCCATAGGATCGCTAGAAATGTTGACAATTTTTTTGCACTTGTGTAAAAAATGGGAAACTCAAAACTTCATCGTTACGATGAAAGTCATGGGTGAAGTATACCTAAGCTAAGGAGTTTTGATGTTATTAGTTACTGCTGAATTAATTAATGATTAAGTGAAATCTATAGCTATGTGTATTACAAAATGTAACAGATCACATAGTCTACAATTTCATGATACCTTCATCAAAAGAACACAAGGGCCCCGAAGGACAGTTGTGTTGTCTTGATGAAGACACCGGATTACAGAATAGGTGAAGTGTTGAGTTTTGGGATAGAAAACATAAGTGCAGACTACAGGAATAAGAGTTCATTACTGAATGTTATAGATTCTCATTTTATGTTCTTTCCTTCATGATTAAGACATTCAATTAAATGACTGAGTTGTTTAGTTCATCATACAATCCATACAAAAATCTGAAATGCAGAAAGAAATATACAACTCATTTATATAATTCAATGTTTTATTCATAAGGAACTTTCAAATGTTTCCCACACAAGCCGTGGGATGTAACTAAAAGTAAAGTACAACTATTGAAATAAAAGGTACACATGCATGAAAGAGAAAGTAAAGGAGTATGAGTGAACCCATCATTTCCTTGGGGTTTCTTTCTTTGATTGAAGCATCTCCATTTCCAGCTTTTGTTCCTTCTTCATCTCCATTGTAGAAGCCATTGTACCTAAAAGAAGAAAAGAATAACTATCAGTTACAAGCTCAGGGATCAAATCATATTCCTAGACTATCCTAATTCATGCATATGAATCTCTTCAAATAAGAGATGTAATTTACTTGAATATCGACTGCATACATGCTCTATTACTCAAGAAAGAAGAAAGAGAAAATAAAAGAAGAAACATGGACATAAGAGAGGCCAAAAATCCTAAGTTTTTCTAACTATTTTCTTAAGTGTGCAGGTGGAGGTTGAATCAAGAAGAAATGGACAAGTCATAAGTATTTGTTGAAAGAAGAATTAATGAAACTCAAACTCAATTTTTCTTAAAATGGAAAAGTTACAGTGTGAAAGAGAATAGGTTGCACATGTTTCAATTTACAAGAAGAAGAATCAAAATTTGAAAGTTGATGTTTGTCTAAAAGAGAGGTTTACAACTTGAAATAGAATAAAAAGATTCTAGGAAAATTTTGATAGGGCTTTCATGTAAAATGGACATTTACAAATTTTCATCATTCTGCTTTCAAATTACTACATGCTTAAAAGAATTATTGAAATCAAGTAAGTGTTATAGAAAAGCAATAAAGCATGCCATGATCAAGATAAACACTATGATGTCTCATTTTTATCTACCAATTCCACTTTAAACATAAGTGTTATGTTCTATATTTTGAATCAAAAATACAACTACTATAGCTGAAATGGATGGAAGAGAGAATTCAAAAAAAAAATTGCCAAGACTTCACCATGAAAATCTTAACATTTAAATTTTCCAACATGCCACAAAATGTTACTATAAAGGAAATCAAGCATCTATGTAACTAAATCAATGTTACAAATATCTTAATGAAGCATTAATCGAATCAAGGCTTATGCCTAAAAAAGTATCAAAATAGATGAATTGCTTGTAATTTCCAGAAAGTACATACAAGGTACATGAAAGATAGATACAAAAAAGAGTATCTCATAGTACAAAGACATCTTAAGTATAAAATATCATAAATATATTTCTATTGCAATTGACATCTCCAGTTCAATATTCAATCACAGTAATCATCAACTTCAGAATCAAAGAGTGCAAATGCAACTACAGGTTACAAGGGATCAATTTGAAAGGTAAACTGAAGAGAGAGGTATACAAAAGAATGTAATTTTTGAAACAACTCAGCTCAAAGGATCAGTTTCAATAAACACATCAAATACTTGTTCAAGCATGATACACTAATTACAAATCAGAATTCCTATAGAGTTCACGGTTTAATGCTAGACTCCAAAAGTGCTAGTGATGGATTTCAAAGACCATATCAAGCTACAAAATAATGGAGTTTGAAAGGCAAAAGAAGCTAATCATATATAGTATAACCATATAATAAAGTTCAGAGTAGAAGATCTATCAATGACCAGTAAATGCCAAATCGGATATATTGAGTCTCCTTGGTACTAACAACAGAATGTGGTACGTAGAGGTCTCGAACATATATTTAGGTGCATTGAGATAAGACATGAAATAAAGTAAAAGCACTCGGGATAAGTTTTAGGATAAGAAGATAACAATACTCAAGCTCATAAATACCCAAACATATGTCTTAAATCATTATTATCACTTGAACCTCATCTCAAAATGATGAAAAATATTGAAGAAATAAGAGACTCAAATAGAAAATGCTCACATAAATCTCCATGAGCAATGCTCTGCCATGATAAAATTTAAAGCTATTATAAAAATGATGAGTTTTTTTTAGCTAAAATGCATACCTAAGTGACACTATTGTCAAACCATTGAAGCAAAAGTGAGCCCGAGTTAAATGGTTTCTATCCAAGAATAATATAACGATAATATTGGGGAAGACCATGCATGAGTTTCCAAGATAAAATGAGCTTGAAATCACAACCCACAATTAAAAAAAATCAAGTCGATGTAAACTCGAGAATGTGATTTGAGACATAATAACAAAAACATCAAGTTTGAAATCTCGGGTCATGGCCAAGCATGATGATGCGAGGGTCCAAAATGAAGGCTATATCTTTGAATATTAAATAGAAGGCATATTACTATAAAATACAATCCCAAGTTCAAAAGAATCTAATATAGAATGATATTACTTTTCACAGAGGGAACCATTAAAGAACAAGCATATCAGCTAAGAAATCAAAATATATGTGTAGATTCTTACCTTCGAGCAATGGCCACTATACAGGTGGTGGGTTAAAATTCAAACTCACACTCTAATGATAGACTATAAGGCTCAAATAACATGGCTAATGTTTAAACTCAACAAATTAAGATCTTATATACAAGCATAGAGCCTGAAATAAATAATATAGAGAGAGTAAGATGCTTAAAATCAAAGACAAACATAAACCCATTAATGTTTATTGGTGGATCTAGGTATCCCGACCATCATAAAATTGAAAAATGGTTCATGGCAGAACACAAACCCAAGCTCACTAGAACAAGCCAATAAAGCATGAAAGAAGAGTGCAGGTTTGAAGGATCGCATCCACAACATCAAATGCAAGATGAACCATTAGAATAAAACATCTAGAGTTCCTTATTACGATGGCAGACCCAAGTTTTACAAGGTGCTTTTATAGGTGCCAAGTAATGAAGCTTTGAGCTCTTAAAAATGACATCCATCAAACAAAGTAAAAAAAAACCAACTGAAGCTCAGCTAGAAGAATCAAAATCTCTAAATGATCATATATATAGCTACACAAAGAGCTCGGAAAGAAGTAAAAAATGACATAGAGAGCCATTTTTGCAAAAGAAACCAAGCTCAAAAACTCATAAAATGGCGTCGAAAGAAAATTTTTCTAGGGCTTCACCCACATAATGAAACTAAATTAA
The DNA here is from genome assembly GCA_018340775.1 of Taxus wallichiana var. yunnanensis. Taxonomy (NCBI): domain Eukaryota; kingdom Viridiplantae; phylum Streptophyta; class Pinopsida; order Cupressales; family Taxaceae; genus Taxus; species Taxus wallichiana. Next base: position 114,226,675 of record CM031241.1, on the reverse strand, counting down.
ATGTACACGAGGGTCAAGATATTCCTTATCATGAAAACTTGAGAGGTGAGTTTCTACCTAACTCGACCACCGATCGAAAATAAATGGCTCTAGATCGTAGAGATCAAAGGTCAAAAATGATCATCACACCAATCCGGTACTATGATAATTCTTCACACGAACTCCTCATGCTATGGTTATTTACTAATGCACAACCTTTAGTTTGGTGGATGTAATCTAGAAACACAACAACAAACATAACACAAGAATACCATAGACTATGATAAGAAGGAATGATGATAAATCTGAAATATCAGTGTAAATTATAATATCAACATGAAATTATTACAATCTCACCCATGAGGTACTTCAAGTGTTACTGACTTCACTTGCCTTCCAACAATAATTATGGGAGAAACTTCACAATTACACCTCTTAATGGCTTCTTTAACACACCTTTAAAATGATGGCTTCCTTTACACACTTACTCATACAATATTTCTCACTACTTCCTTCTATGCTAAATGAGGGGGGTGGCCTCTCTATTTATAGAACTTCCAGGCTTATCCATCTTATCTCTAAGATAGGATAAGAAATCTACTCTGACGAATCATATTCCATACCTTAACTCTTATATATACATGTAAGCTTATCTTTTAAGATAAGATAAACCTTATCATTTCACATGGGTTCCACATTTTTAGACTTTTTACAAATAAAATACACAAAATATTTATGACCTCACTCCTTGTCCTTATTACCAATATAATATTTCTAATTCCTAATCATGTAGACCCTACTTCTCTACTTACCCTAACTTTGACATTTTAACATTACCGGACCACTTACGACAAATATTTACTTTTTACCACAACATTCCTATTGTACTTTTGACTATTACCGTACTATACATTATTGCGGCGTCGTAATGGCAGTGCCATTATCTTCTATCGGACGCTACTACTAATTATACTTAACAACATCCTATTCCTAATACATACATTAATGAAATAGAAATTACGGAGGAAAATTTTAGTGTCGACATCTTCCCCCTTCCTAGCTTCTACTCCGTCCTCGGAGTAGACTATTCCGGTGCTTGGAAAATCTTTAACTTGTCATGGTTGACCCATTTCATAATGGGAGTGCCATCCAATTCCTCCAGTCGGTATGTACCATTTTCATGCACAACTACTATTTTGTAGGGCCCCATCCATTTTGGAAGAAATTTTCTATCTTCTTTTTTTGTATCTGGAATCATATACTAGAACCAAGTCATTCACATGAAATGGAGACCAATGGATCTTTTGATCAAAGTATTCCTTCTACTTCATTTTCTTCTTATAGCTTGTATCCTTCACTATTTCCCTCATTTCCTCTAGCAAATGAAGATGTACCAACCTTTCTTTTACTGAATCACTTTCATCCATCCTTTCATTTTTCATAACTCTCACAGTGGGAATATCAAACTCAATAGGAAGAACTGGATCAATGCCATAAGCCAATTGAAATGGGGAGTATCATGTTGCTGACTTTGATGTTGCCCTATATGCCCACAATGCTTTGCATGAATCCTTTTATCCCACTTATGTACTGCAAGATGCATCTTTTGCTAGAATTTGACACAACACAAAATTTGTTCGTTCCACTGTCCATTTGTGCTTGGCTTGTATGTTGTTGCCTTCATGTGCTTAATAGAAAACTTATTGACTAGGGCTTCTACCACCTCATTAATGAAGTGGCTTCCTTGATCTATTACAATTTCTAATGGACAACCAAATCTAGTGACAATGCATTCATATATGAACCTTGCCACTTCATCCATGGAAGTTGTCACTTGGTTAAATAATTTGTGGCAACTACAATATACTTATTTTGGCGTGGGGTAGTTGGAAGTGGACCTACAATGTCTATTCCCCACTTTTCAAAGGGACCAAGTGGAAGAATAGGGCATAATGGAGCTGATGAAGTCTTACGGTTACCATGTGTTTGACAAATATCACATGTCTTACAATAATTATAACAATCTCTAAAAAGAGTGGGCCAGTGATAACCTGCATCCAAGATCCTTCTTGTTGTAAGTTGTCTAGAGAAGTGTCCTCCACATGTACCATTGTGGAATTCTTCTATCAGCTCCTTCCCTTGATCACGTCCAACTGCCCTCTTGTACTATCCATCAGGTCCTATTCAAAATAATACTCCATGCAGAATAGAATATGGATGACTAGCTTGAGTAATCTTCCTCTTAGTCTTTGCATTGGCACCATCAGGAAACTTGAATTCATTCAGATAATTCCAAATATCTATGTATTCACTAGGGATTGTGTCAAGGGATAACAATGTTGCATCTGGAAATCATCATCATCACAAGATGAACCTAAACCATCATAGGCTCGAGAGAGTGCATCTGCATTGACATGCTTCTTTCCTGGCCTATCTATAATATCAAATTCAAATTCTTGTAGCAAAATTATCCATCTTGCTATCCTCCTTGATGGGTTAGGCTTATTTACAATATATTTTAGAGCCTGATGATCTATTACAACTATAAATTTCTGCCCTAGCAAGTAATTTCTAAACTTCTTTATAGCAAAAATGATAGCTAGAGCCTCTTTTTCAGTTACAGTATAATTTACCTCAGCACTGCTCATTTGTCTGCTCCCAAAGTAAATTGGATGATCATTCCCATTTTCATCCTTTTGGCTCAGTACTTCTAGTGCTTTCATCTAGGCATCATATACATAATGAATGGCTTTCTCAATCTATATTCTTTAAAACAGGTGAAGACACCAAAGGCTTCCTTGATTGTTCAAAAGCTTCATGCGCCTTATTTCTAGTTCATAAGTAACATCCTTCTTCAAGAACTGGGTTAGTGGCTATGCAATCTTTGAGAAATTCTTGATGAACCTTCTATAGTAACCCACATGGCCTAAAAATGATCTCAACTTACTTCTATTCATAGGAAATGGTAACTCTTTGATTTTTGAAACTTTATCAGGATCAGTACCAATACCATCTCTGGATATAACATGCCCTAACAAAACACCTTTAGAACATCCAAAGACACACTTTGTAGGGTTTAGTGAGGCTTGTGCTTCATCTAACCTTTGAAATGTTGTCTCCATCTGGTGCAGGTGGTCCATCTTGCTCCCATAGATGCAAAAATCATCCAGAAATACTCTGATGAAGTTCCCAATGTAGGGTTCAAACACCCTATTCATCAAGCACTGGAACATTGCTGGAGCATTACACAACCCAAAAGGCATAACTCTATAAGCAAACATTCCCCAAGGAGTGGTGAATGTGGTCTTCAGCTGATCTTTCTCTGCTATATGAACTTGGTTGTATCCGCTATATCCATCAACAAAACTATAGCACTCCTGGCCAGCTACTTCGTCCAAGATCTGATCTGAGAATGGAAGAGGGTAATGATCCTTCTTTGTTGCCTTATTGAGCTTCCTATAATCAACACAAATGCGTAGCTTCCCATTCTTTTTTATTGAGATCACAATGGGAGAAACCATTAAATTCTCCACAACAAATATGAATCCTACATCAAGTAACTTATCTATTTCTTCTTTTACAGTCTTGGAAAAATTAGGATTCATTCTATATGGCATTTGCTTTATGGGCTTAGCACCATCTACCAGCTCAATAGAATGTTCTACCCAACTTACTTGATGGAGTTCCTTGTAATCAAAAGTGAATAGGTGTATGTACCTTCAAAAGAGCTGGAGGTAGGATTCCTTCTCACTCTCCATCACAGCATCACCAATCTTTATTTGTTGGAGACGATCATCAATTTCTTCTTCAGATAATTTTATGGGTTCATGAGTCGGTGTGACTGGAAGGATATCCATGACCGAAACATCAACCTCACTTTCTTCATCTTCTATGTCCACTTCACTGGTACTAGAGTAATCAGAGGATGTCCAATCATCAGTTTCATCACTTGAATCCACAAGTTCTACCTTATGATGCCGAGGGATCACATTTATCTTCACCCTCTCTCTACCACATCTAAGTGTCATGAAGCCTTCATTCCAATAGTTTCTTGCATGAACTCTCCTTAGCCATGGTCTTCCCAACAACATTGGGTACGCAATAGTACCATTTTCATCACCTGAAAGTCTACCACACATACAACACCCATAATAGATATTGCCACATTTGAAACTACACCTTTTGGTTTAGTTTTTCCTTTATTTAATGACCTTAACATAAGTGTTGAGGGGCGATCAATTTTTAAACCCAACATATTCATTACAGACTCGGTCATTACATTAACTGCAACACCTCCATCAACTAAGACATCATGAATTGAAATACCATTACATAATACCTCAGCTTGTGGAGCGTAGGGATCTGCCTCTGCCTCCAAAATAGGGACCTCAACCTCCTTCCTTCATTGAGCATTGAGTCCACTTCGCAGCTCCCACCTCTTCTCAGAAGACATAGCCAAGAGTTGACCATATGTAATATTTACAAGCCTTTTGGACAGATCTTCTAAGATGGAGTATGGTCCTTGTCCCTGTGAAATCAGAAAATCCTGCACACCCAACTTTCTTCTCCTATGTTTCTTACTAGTTTCTCCTTTCATCTTCTTAGGATCATTTCCATCTTGGTTATCTTTTTCTTTCTTTCTTTTTGTTACAAACACATCTACTTCATTATTTATGCTCTTATCTACTACATCAAAAGAATTCACAGGTGCTTTTCCTTTATCATTATCTCTTGTACCAGATGTAGAAGCTCTATCTGGACAATTATACTTATAATGACCCTTTTTATAACAACCATAACATACAACTTCAGAAATATTTCTTTTTGGACCTCTATCTCCTCCCTGAGAACTAAATTCTTTTCCTTGAAGAAGATTAATAGTTAACTGACCCATCTTCTTGAGCAGATCTTCATACTCAGTAGATGTACTAGGAGAAATATTTGTGCTCACCGAGAGTGGTTGTGGATTTTGGACCAAAGGTGTTGGTGTAGGCTCTACTTTAGCAACAATTTCTTTGGGCTCCTCTTCCATGCTTTCTTCTTGCCTTCTTGCAATCTCCTTTGCTTGTTCAATGGTAGCTGGGCGGTCATACTTCACTCGTTGTCTGATCTCTGGCTTCATCCCAAGAATGAAGTGCTTACATAGGAGATTATCCACGCCATTCATCAACCCATCCGCTAATCCTTCCTTCGGATCTGGGCATCGAGCTTCCTCCTTAGCTCTAGAACATGAGCATGATAATCCCTTATCTTCTCCTTCTCTCCTTGGGATAGCTTTGTGATATCGATCATGAGATCTACATATTTCTGTTGTTCACCAAATTCTTCAAGAAAACTTTCAGTTAATAAATCCCATGAGTTTTTCACATTATCACCTAGTGTTTCAAACCACCTAAGTGTTGAACCATCCAAAAAGGTAGGAAAAAATTCAGTCCATTGTTCCCTTCTTATAAGGCCATTACAAATACAAGATCGTTTAAACTCTTGAATGAAAGAGGAAGCATCTTCATTAGATTGGGCTGAAAAAATAGGAATCTTCCCCATTTTCAAAAGTAACCACAGTGAAATACCAACCCACAAGTACAATCAACAAGACTTATGTGCACAAATAATTGGAATCACTATAATAGAAAATAGAAATGACCATGGTAAACTATGGTAAAACTTGACTTACTACGGTAAAAACTGACTTTACTGTGGTAAACACTATTCACAGTAAAAAGTGAAGTTACTGCGGTAAATACTATTCACGGTAAAAAGTGACTTTACTGCGGTAAATACTATTCATAGAAAAAGTGACTTTACCATGGTAACTACTATGCATAGTAAAAACAAGGTTACCCTCCAAATGTTTTCTGACTAAGTGGGAATATCTCTCCAAAAAATCCACCAATGAGGAATGGTCTCGGGATGGAACCAAAATGTCATCACCAATCTAGCACTATGATAATTCTTCACGGGAACTCCTCGTGCTATGATTATTTACTAATGCACAACTTTTAGTTTGGTGGATGTAATCTGAAACACAACAACAAACATAACACAAGAATACCATAGACTATGATAAGAAGGAATGATGATAAATCTGAAATATCAGTGTAAATTATAATATCAACATGAAATTGTTACAATCTCACCCATGAGGTACTTCAAGTGTTACTGACTTCACTTGCCTTCCAACAATAACTATGGGAGAAACTTCACAATTACACCTCTTAATGGCTTCTTTAACACACCTTCAAAATGATGGCTTCCTTTACACACTTACTCATACAATATTTCTCACTACTTCCTTCTATGCTAAATGAGGGGGGTGGCCTCTCTATTTATAGAACTTCCAGGCTTATCCATCTTATCTCTAAGATAGGATAAGAAATCTACTCTGACGAATCATATTCCATACCTTAACTCTTATCTGTACATGTAAGCTTATCTTTTAAGATAAGATAAACCTTATCATTTCACATGGGTTCCACATTTTTAGACTTTTTACAAATAAAATACAAAAATATTTGTGACCTCACTCCTTGTCCTTATTACGAATATAATATTTCTAATTCCTAATCATGTAGACCCTACTTCTCTACTTACCCCACTTTGACATTTTAACATTACGGACCACTTACGACAAATATTTACTTTTTACCACAACATTCCCATTGTACTTTTGACTATTCTTGTATCTATACATTATTAGCGTAAATCGTCATCTGCATGCAGTCTTGTTATCTTCTATCGGATGCTCCTACTAATTATACTAAACAACATCCTATTCCTAATACATACATTAATGAAATAGAAATTAAGGAGTACGTTAAATGCACGGATCGGAAAATCATAATCGCGATTTCAAAATCGACTATTTAAAATAATCAACACTATTAAAGTAAATTCAAGTTGATTTGCATATGCCACTGACAAAACACATAGAGGGGTGAGTCACTATGGAGAAAGGGCCAACCCACATCATCAAATAAAAAACAAATCATTGCATTCAAATTTCAAAGGATCAACTATAGTCTAGACCTCAAATAATGTAAAAATCCAACCAAATTATACCCAATGATCACCGAAATGGTGAATTTCTAAATTATATACTATTCGGACATACAAAGGTGACAAGTATTATATGGTTGAAAATAATCAAAAGGTGGCATACTATATAGTGTAGCCTATGACAATAATCAAAAGTGGCCGAGCATGGTGTGATGACCTTTACAAAGTGCCCCCATATTTATCTAGAACCATGGCAATATGGTAAGTCCACAAATGTGGCCAAACTCAAATGAAAATGCTCGAGAGAAATCTCCATGAGGAATGCTCTACCATGATAAAAATGAAAAGTTATTATACAAATGATGAGTTTTATTTTACCTAGAATGCATACCTAATTGACACTATGGTCAAACCATTGAAGAAGAAAAGTAAGCCCGAGTGGAACAATTTCTATGCAAGAATAATATAACGATAGCATTGGGGAAGACCGTGTAAAAGTTTTCAAGATAAAATGAACTTCAAATCACAACCCACAATTTAAAAAAATCAAGTCGATGCAAACTCGAATGTGATTTCATAACATAATAGCAAAAACATCGAGTTCGAAATCTCGGGTCATGGCCAAGCATGATGATGATGTAGAGCTCCAAAATGAATGCTATATATTTGAATAGAGAAGATTAAATAGAACAATGATGACCTTCCAATATAAAATATAGAATCCCAAGTTTAAAAGAATACTAATACGAAGGATATTACTTTGCACATGCATCAAGTTATCAAGGGAACCATTAAAGAACGTGTATATTAGCCAAGAAATCCAAATATCATGTAGACTCTTACCTTCGAGCGATGTACCAATGTACGGTAATGGGTTAAAATTCAAACCCGAGGCTCAAATGATAGACTATAGAGGCTTGAATAATGGCTAATGCTTAAGCCAAGCAAATCAAGATCTTATATACAAGCATAGAGCACGAAATGAAGAATATAGAGAGAGTAAGATGCTTCAAAATCAAAGACAAACATAAACCCATTAATATGTATTGGTGGATCTAGATATACTAACCACTAACCTAAAATTGGAAGGAAAATGACTCCACAGGACACAAACCCAAGCTCATAGAACAGGCCAAGAAAGCATGAAAGAAGAGTGTAGGTTTGAAGTATTGGATCCACGACATCAAATGCAAGATATACCATTAGAAAAAAACATCTAGAGTTCCCTTATGATGACAGACCCAAGTTTTACAAGTTGCTTTTATAGGTGCAACCAAAGATTAGAGCTAGAAGAATCAAAATCTTTGAAATGATCATATATAAAGCTTCGCAATGAGCTCGAGAAGAAGTAAAAAATGACATAGAGCCATTTTCACGGAAGAAACCAAACTCAAAAACTTAGAAAATGGCGTCGAAAGAAAATTTTGAAAGGGATTTGCTGAATAATGAAAACCAAATTAAATGAACATGAGGTTCGAGCTATTCCTTATCATGAAAACTTAAGAGGTGAGTTTTGACCTCACTCAACCATAGTCAAAAATCTATTGCTCCAGATCGAAGGGCGAGATCAAAGGCTGAAAATGATACTAAAATTTTGAAGCAAACAACCATGATCGGGATGCCATTAGCCATATAAATTGTGCGGGTAAACCCTAATTCAAATTCAAGCATGAGCGATCAATCGCATACAGAGTTCGATGATAAAGAGCCAAGAATCGAGCTCTAGGATCATAGAAATTAACCATATTCAATCTCCACCGACCACCTTAAATGCACAGTCGAGAAAACCTAATCACCAGGTTAAAAATTGATGGTTTAAAATGATCAACAATATTAAAGTAAATTCAAGTTGAGGTGCATATGCCACTTTGAAAAAATACATGGACCAGGTGAGTCACCATGGAGAAGGGGTCAACCCATGTCATCAAATCAAAAGCAAATCATTGCATTTGAATTTCAAAGGATCAACTATAGTCTAAACCATAAATAATGCCAATAGTCAACCAAATTATACCCAATGATCACCGAAATGGTGAATTTCTAAATTATATACTATTCAGGACATACAAATCAAACAGTATTATATGGTTGACAATAATCAAAAGGTGGAAGACTATATAGTATAGCCTATGACAATAATCAAAAGTGGTGAGCATGGTGTCTTTGAGCTTTACAAAGTGCCCCATATGTATCTAGAACCATGGTAATGTGCTAAGTCCACAAAGGTGGACAAAATCAAACGAAAATGCTCAGAGAAATATCCATGAGCAATACTCTACCGTGATAAAAAAATAAAAGCTATTATACACATGATGGGTTTTATTTTAGCTAGAATGCATATCTAAGTGACACTATGGTCAAACCATTGAAGCGAAAAGTGAGCCTGACTTGAACACTTTCTATGCAACAATAATATAACGATAGCATTGGGTAAGACCGTGCAAAAGTTTCCAAGATAAACCGAGCTTCATATCACAACCCACAATTAAGAAAAAAATCAAGTTGATGCAAACTCGAATGTGATTTCATAACATAATAGCAAAAACATCAACTTCGAACTCTCGGGTCATGGCAAAGCATGATGATGTAGAGGTCCAAAATGAAGGCTATATCTTTGAATACAGAAGCTTAAATAGAACAATGGCAACCTTCCAATATAAAATATAGAATCCAAAGTTCAAAAGAATACTAATACAGAAGGATATTACTTTGCACAGAGGCATCAAGTTATCGGGAACCATTAAAGAAGGCACGTATCGGCTAAGAAATCCAAATATCATGTAGAATATTACCTTCAAAGTAGCGGTGAATTTACAGTGTTGGGTTCAAATTCAAACCCGAGGCTCGAATGATAGACTACGAGAGGCTCGAATAGCAGGCTAATGCTTAAACCCAACAAATCAAGATCTTATATACAAGCATAGAGCCTGAATGAAGAATATAGAGAGAGTAAGACGCTTCAAAATTAGAGACAAACACAAACCCATTAATGGGTATTGGTGGATCTAGATATCCTCACAACTAACTTGAAATTGGAAGGAAAATGGATCCACAGACACAAACCCAAGCTCACGAGAACATGCCAAGAAAGCATGAAAGAAGAGTGCAGGTTTGAAGGATCGCATCGACGACATCAAATGCAAGATATACCATTAGAGCAAAACATCAATAGTTCCCTTATGATGGTATACCCATGTTTTTCAAGGTGTGTTTATAGGTTCCAGTAATGAAGCTTTGATCTCTTAACAATGGCGGCCATCCAACAAAGTAAAACAAAAACCAATGAAGCTTAGAGTTAGAAGAATCAAAAGCTCTGAAATGATCATAAATATAGCTACAAAAAGACCTAAAAAGAAGTAAAAATAGACATATAGCCATTTTCACATAAGAAACCAAGCTAAAAATTTAGAAAATGGCGTCGAAAGAAAAAATTTCTAGGGCTTCGCCCGCATAATGAAAACCAAATTAAATGTACATGAGGGTCAAGCTATTCCTTATCATGAAAACTTGAAAGGTGAGTTTTGACCTAACTCAACCACAATCAGAAATCAATGGCTCTAGATTAGAGTGGAAGATATCAAAGGCCGAAAATGATCTTCAAAGTTTGAAGCAAACAACCGTGATCGGGATGCCATTGCCCATATTAATTGTAGGGTAAACCTAACTCATATTCAAGCATCAACTATCAATGTTCAACTGAGTTCGATGATGAAGGGCCAAGGATTGAGCTCTAGGATCAAAGAAATTAACATATTCAATCTCCACTGACCACCTTAAATACACAGTCGAAAAACCTAATCGCCGAGTTCAAAATCGACGGTTTAAAATTATCAACAATATTTAAGTAAATTCAAGTTGAGTTGCACATGCCATTGAAAAAACACATGGAAGGGTGAGTCACCATGGAGAAGGGGCCAACCCACGTCATCAAATCAAAAAAAAATCATTGCATTTGAATTTCAAAGGATCAACTATAGTCTAAACCTTAAATAATGCCAAAAGTCAACCAAATTATACCCAATGATCACCAAAATGGTGAATTTCTAAATTATATACTATTTAGACATAAAAAGCTGACAAGTATTATATGGTTGACAATAATTAAAAGGTGGCGAGACTATATCTTGTAGCCTATGACAATAATCAAAAGTGGCCGAGCATGGTGTGCTTTGACCTTTACAAAGTGCCCCCATATGTATCTAGAACCATGGTAATGTGCTAAGTCCACAAAGGTGGACAAAATCAAACGAAAAATGCTCAAAGAAATATCCATGAGTAACACTCTACCGTAATAAAAAACACAAGCTATTATACACATGATGAGTTTTATTTTAGCAGAATGCATATCTAAGTGACACTATGGTCAAACCATTGAAGCAGATAAAGTGAGCACGAGTTGAACAATTTCTATGCAAGAATAATATAATGATAGCATTGGGTAAGACCGTGCAAAAGTTTCAAAGATAAACTAAGCTTCATATCACAACCCACAATTAAAAAAAAAAAAATCAATTCGCTGCCAACTCATAATGTGATTTCATAACATAATAGCAAAAACATCGAGTTTGAAATCTCGGGTCATGGCCAAGCATGATGATGTAGAGGTCCAAAATGAAGGCTATATCTTTGAATATAAAAGCTTAAATAGAACAATGGCAACCTTCCAATATAAAATGTAGAATCCCAAGTTCAAAAGAATACTAATACGAAGGATATTGCTTTGCATAGGCATAAAGTTATCAGGGAACCATTAAAGAATGCGCATATCAGCTAAGAAATCCAAATATCTGTGTAGAACCTTACCTTCAAAGCGGTGGCCAATTTACGGTGGTGGGTTACAATTCAAACCCAGGCTCCAATGATAGACTACAGAGGCTCGAATAGTGGCTAATGCTTAAACCCAACAAATCAAGATCTTATATACAAGCATAGAGCTTGAAATGAAGAATATAGAGAGAGTAAGACACTTCAAAATTAGAATCAAACATAAACACATTAATGTGTGTTGGTGGATCTAGATATCTCGACAACTAACGTGAAATTGGAAGGAAAATGGCTCCACAGACACAAACCCAAGCTCACAGAACAGGCCAAGAAAGCATGAAAGAAGATTACAGGTTTGAAGGATCACATCCATGACATCAAATGCAAGATATACCATTAGAAAAAAACATCCGAGTTCCCTTATGATGGTAGACCCATGTTTTACAAGGCATGTTTACGGGTTCCAAGTAATGAAGCTTTGATCTCTTAACAATGGCGGCCATCCAACGAAGTAAAACAAAAACCAAATGAAGCTTAGAGCTAGAAGAATAAAAAGATCTGAAATGATCATATATATAGCTATGCAAAGAGCTCGGAAGAAGTGAAAAAAATACATATAGCCATTTTTCCGGAAGAAACCAAGATAAAAATTTAGAAAATGGCGTCGAAAGAAAAATTTGCCAAGGCTTTGCCCACATAATGAAAACCAAATTAAATGTACATGAGCATCGAGCTATTCCTTATCATGAAAAATTGAATGGTGAGTTTCTACCTAACTCAACCACAATCAGAAATCAATGGCTCTAGATCGGAGGGCGAGAGATCAAAGGCCGAAAATGATTTGCAAAGTTCAAAGCAAACAACCGTTATCAAGATGCCACCGCCCATATTAATTGTAGGGGTAAACCTAACTCATAATCAAGCATCAACTATCAATATTCAACTGAGTTTGATGATCAAGGGCCAAGGATCGAGCTCCGGATCAAATAAATTAACATATTCAATCTCCATGACCACCTTAAATACACGAGAAAACCTAATCACTAGGTTCAAAATCGACGGTTTAAAATTATCAACAATATTAAAGTAAATTCAAGTTGAGTTGCATATGCCATTGAAAAAAACACATGGAGGGGTGAGTCACCATGGAGAAGGGGCCAACCCACGTTACCAAATCAAAAACAAATCATTACATTCGAATTTCAAAGGATTAACTATAGTCTAAACCTTAAATAATGCAAAAGCCAACCAAATTATACCCAATGATCACCGAAATGGTGAATTTATACATTATATACTATTCGGATGTACAAAGCTCACAAGTATTATATGGTTGACAATAATCAAAAGGTGGTAGACTATATAGTGTAGCCTATGACAATAATCAAAGTGTCCGAGCATGGTGTCGACCTTTCCAAAGTGCCCCATATGTATCTAGAACCATGGTAATGTGCTAATTCCACAAAGGTGGCCAAACTCAAACGAAGAAAAATTCATATATCAAAGGGTGGTCCCCACATGGAGCTAGCACGAACAAAGGAGTTATTTTTTGCATGCTTCACAAGAGGAAAAAAGCAGAGAAGGAGACAAAATTACATGCCCATGGAGAGAGACTTGCCTAGCAAGCAATCTTATTTTTAGCAAATTATTGACCCTCCTTTTCTTAAAAATAGAAAAGTCAACTTAAGTTTGATCATATTGTAATTAAGGCTAATAATGCCTATTTGTAATTGTATGCTCTATTTTTATTCCTTTATCTATTATTAAGTAAAGGATAAAAATAAGATGCATGGGCGAGTACATGCCTTATGCTACTTTTAGGAAGAGGGTAAATTTTATTTTGCTATATATTGTGTGCCCTTACATAACACGAGGACTTTTTGGATATAGAGTCTTGAAGTAATTTTTGCCAATTTTGCCTTCTGAGTGTGAAGTATTTTCTTCCTTACCAACTATTTGTAGTCTTGTGTATGTTTCTGTTAGTCTTGTGAATGCAAATTCCCTGACCAATCATCTTACCCTGCTGCAATATCAGTATATTCTGCTTAATTTTAATGTGCATGTTAGCTTATTAATGTTGTTGTGACATTTTCCCTCAGTACCACCAAGTGTTTTCCCTTAAACATTCTGCAAAACTTGTTGGCTCATGCATCAAGAATCCTTCCCATAAGCAATTGTGCATATACTCAGTCAAAGCCCTCATATAAATTTGGTGTATCACCCTCGGTTTTTTTTTTCAATTATTTTTACTGCCATCTTTTCCTTAAACCCTAAAAGATCAATTTAGGATACATCAAAAGGATATAGCCTTGATACCTAAGACTCACCTCAAAATAAGTATACCCACAAAGCCTTAGGTGTTTCCATTGTATCTACGAAAGAGAGAGACAAATATTGCAAGTTTAGAAAACCTGCACTATCTCTTTATAGGGTGCACTTTCAAGAGATAACAATAACTTCATTCATATAACTTTACTTGTAAATTTTATACTTATAAAAAAATATTATAATATAAAAACATAAAAAAAATTCCTTTGATTTTATAATATTATTTCTTACACACACACACACACACACACACACACACACACACACACACACACACACACAGTAATAATTATAATAATAAATAAAAATATATATATTAAATAAAAGATATCGTTGTTTGTATTGTTATTAGGCCTATGTGACCACATACTTTATGATTACCTTTGAGTGAGAAATGGGGTCGGGAGGGTTCAATGACCCCTCCCCACTTTTTTATTTATAAATAATTACCGGTGGGGGCCGAGTCCCCACCAAAATCAATACACTTTGAAACTTAATTAAACTCGCCATAGATTTATTGTGCGATCAACCACAAGCATTTTTAAATGTTGTTTGTATTTTGTGAGCCACGACTATAATTAGATTTGGTTTATATATATATATACATATATATATATACATATATATACATATATAGATATATATATATATATATATATATATACATATATATATATATATACATATATATATATATATATACATATATATATATATATATATATACATATATACATATATATATATATATATATATATACATATATATATATATATATATGTATATATGTATGTATGTATATATTTACTCACCATTATATATACATATAAATAAGACATATATATACATATACACACTCATATATTTTTGTATATACATCTAAATCATTTGTAAAAATACATCATTTTAAATAGATCTACAAAGGGTAAAATACCCAAATGCCCAATAAGGAAAATACATTGAAATAGATTAATAACAAATGAATTTGTAACCTAACCCTACAAAGACATTGCAAATAAAATAAACTTGGGGTTGTGTGTATCCATCCCAAGCTCCATTTTCTCTTCCATGGCTTCCTCTCCTTCCCTAAAACCTGTAAAATAGAAATGAGAAAATAAGTCAAATGAAAGAATAAAAGCTTCCAAAAGAGAAATAGTTTTTTTAAAATTGTAGATATAAGGGCCGATTCGATTCATCCATGGAAAAGATTCTTCCCTACAAAATTTAGGTTAGAGTTAGGTGAAATCATCATTTAAATGCATGGGTCAATTTTTGAATGGGGCCACTTAAGTGGTGTAGAAGTTAGATTTGTTTTTTTATCCATAATGTTTAAATAGTAGCTCTTAAGAATAAAAGCCCATGACCCTTGTAAATTAATTAAGTCAAATTTACCCTTAGTATTTAGACAATGTTTATAATTATGGATTAAATTTAATAGTATTTATTTAATAGGGAGGGAAAAGTTAGATCTAAACCTATAATAATAAAATTATTAAATGACATTTGATAATGTTATTAAATTAAATGAGGAATCGAAGGGATTGTGAACCCGAACAAGAGTTCAAATATTATTATTTTATTGCTATTTCAAAAGATCAATTTTTAACCGATAATATTGCTAAACTTTAAAAAAATTATTCATATTTTTTCTAAATTAAGCTGTTGTGTTGTCTTGGGTTTCATGTGGGAAATTTTTGGGCATTACAACTCTCCCATCTATTTCGGTGTACAAAGATTCCTCCAAGGCATCACGTGGATCTATATAAGTCTTATATGATAGTGCTCCTTTGGAAGGGGTAAACAATCTACCAAAAATCATTTTTGTATTGACTAGGATGTATATCATAATACAAATGTGAAAGAAATATTTCAACATCAAGAAGAGGATCATGTGAAAGAATAACATTTTTGTACATTTAAGAAGATATGGGAATGGTTAAGTGGAGAGAGAAAGGATATCAAAACAAATTGCAAAGAGAATGAGTATGAAAGGTGAAGAAGGTGAATTTAAAGATCATGTTGAACATAACGAAAAGCCCACAAACAATGGAAAACAAGAGTAAGAAAACATCAGATAACCGTGCAAGT
This sequence comes from Taxus wallichiana var. yunnanensis, assembly GCA_018340775.1. Taxonomy (NCBI): domain Eukaryota; kingdom Viridiplantae; phylum Streptophyta; class Pinopsida; order Cupressales; family Taxaceae; genus Taxus; species Taxus wallichiana. The sequence continues at coordinate 114,210,519 of CM031241.1, read as the reverse complement.
GTATAACCTTGCTTTGTATTGTGTGCATAATGTATACTTTTGTCCATTGTGGCCTTGATTGTCTTTTGACACTTTGTGAGTGCTGTCATTAGAAAAGTAAAATAACAAAATAAATATTCTTATTTGTAAACTTAAATTTATAAAATGTTTCTATAGATTATATGTCTAGATGCAACACCAACTACATCTTTTGTTAGATTAGACTCAAGAAATTCTAATCTTTAAAATTATATATTATGAACAATAAGAAACCCAATTTTACTTATTTCACTTATATCCAAATAAAATATTTCACATCTTCATAAATTTTAAAAGTTTCATTAGCCTCTAAAATTTGTATCAAGTATCTTACATAAATAAATTATATTTTAATTGAATAACCACACCCATTTTGTTTGAGATTTCATATTCCAATAAATTTTATCCAATCTTAATTTTTCAATATATTTTCCATTGAAATGTAGCAAGATTTTTAATGCAATTATTTTCAATTAAAAAAATAGAATACATCATCAACTGATTTTTTAATATTTCAATGTGCATGTTATAATATGCAATTATTCATGCAAAACTACTTACTCATGGAGCTTATCTCAAACCATTTGTTCAGGATGTCTTGGTACTTCATAATAGTTTTATCTATCACCAATCAATTACCTTTAATAGCTCGTCTTTAAAATATTTCTTTAATTTTTTTATAACTTAAACATTCAATAATGTATATATGAATTATATTTTTCTATGTTAACATATTTTATAATTATTCTAGGACGATAAATGTTAATTTCTTTAGGGAGTGACAATCATTAAATATTTTAACAAATCTTATAATCACAAAATGATTTTACTACTTCTTTTTATATATACATTAGTTTAAAGATTTCCTAACAAAAGAAAAATTCATTACAAGAATCTCATTTGAGGTAATTAATAATACATATATGATGAGTTTTGTAAATGAGCTCTAATGTTAAATATTAATTATTCTTTATATTTTTATGTTAAATATTAAGTATTAAATATTTATTATTATTATTAGGATTTAAGGAAAAAAATTTATCTTATCGGTTCCATTAAAAGATCAATTGTAAATACAATAATATTTATTGTTCTTTAAACAACAATAATAAAAGTATTTATATTTAATAATATTTCATAATCAATATCAAGCATTGAAAAATTAAATTTTATTATTCAATATAAATATAAACATATTATTCTCCATTCAATATAGAAATAAATTTATCAATAATTAATATTTTCTTAATAATATATATTGTCATACTAATGAATAGAAACATAGCACACACGCACACACACGCGCGCGCGCACACGCACACACACACACACACACACACACACACACACACACACATTTATTAAATATATCTAATATTTATTGTTATAATCGGTAGTTACTATTTCTCATTTGTAATATATAATATGATAACTATTTTCATCTCATAATTTTTAGTACAATAATTATGTGGTTCGAGAAATAAATAAATGGACATATTAGATAATGATTTCAAAAATTTTGTCTAATCCCGTATGAATAATTTTATAAATTGTGAGCATGGTCAATGTTACGTGTGTTATAAACCATTTTACTAGAAGGCCTTACTCATCATATTGCTCAAGGATATGCTATATATATTGTAAACAAAAATTGGATATGTTAGTATATAATAACTTTCTCTTTAATTCAGGTAATTAGATCTAATATCCTCATGTACTGCTATGGAAATGAATGGGTAATGAAGAAGAAGTTGACCCTTGTGTTCATGAAACCATTACAAAAGAGGAACCAAATTTATTTCCTTTGACATTAAGTGTAGGATGCATCACATAGGTAATTCACATTCTAACACCATTTTTCTTTCCATTAATATTCATTTTAGATTATTAAACTAGGATGACAATTGGGAAAAATGATGTTATATATTGTCTCTAGTTTCTTTGAATATGAACTATTATATAAGAATTAATTCACCTTTTGACTATGAAACCATCCCTAAAAAGAAAAATGTTTGTTGTTAATCATCTTGCTAGGTTTGTTTAACGATAACTTTTTTTTCATAGATTATTTTTAAACAAATCATTATCTTACATAAGAGGTGTAAAACCGTTCTTAAGTTGTGATTTTTACTAAGTCAAAATTATTATTTATTGTTTGACGCATATAAATACTTTGAGTACAAAATTAATTTTTACTATGATATATTACAAATTTAACCATAAATATTAAATGCTTTAAATGTTATTATATGCAACAAAATTAATTGTTGTAAATATTTTTGGGTTGTTATAACTCCACAAACCTTGGTTGTAAGGATGCTAGAAGCGGTTTTACGCAAACACTACAAAGAACTCCTTGGCCTTGCCTCACGTGAGGCTTGTGGGTGGTGGCCCGATGTGATGTGTTGTGACGATCCTTCTGCTCTTGCCTCCATCCTGGTTGGGGTTTGAATGTTGGGGGAGCTAGTAATAATGTTAATGTTTCCTTCAAAGATACTTTTAGGGAAGAAGCCCTATGGCATCTCCCGCCATTACCACTCCGCATCAAATTTGGAGATGAAGTCCATGAATTTGAAAGTTACTATCAAGATCTTGATATGATTATGATATTCAGCGGCCTATGGTCCAACCTACTAGACCTTCATGAATGGATCTCCAAATATTTGATTCCACTCCTTAATAGAAGGTTAGATCTTTATCCTGTCTGCAAAACAAATTTTTATTTTGACTTTTCTTCAATAATTTATAAATACATGATAGCATGTAAGCTATGGGTCTCTCGATCACAATATATTGTCTTAAAACCTTGGTTTCACTCTTTTAACACACTCACATAATCCTTCTCTTGCAAACTTGTTTTGATTAGGATTCCTCATTTACCTCTCGTAGTCGATATCCAATGGAAAGGTTTTGGGTATTACTCTTCACATTGATTCCCAAACCACCGATTTCACCCATACAACATATGGTAAGAATCTTATTGAAATAGAAACTTCTAAAACCTTGTTTCAAACATTGAGCTTAAAGTGTAAAACAAAACCTTATCTCATACATTAGACTACGAAGGTTTTCCATTCAAGTGTAGAAGTTATTTCACCTTAGATGATATAGTTGTTGATTGTGGAATGGCAAAGCATAAAAATGCAGAGAAAAATTTGTGGAAAAATTCCATCCCTGAATATTTCATATTTGATACCAAGAAATATTTGGATTAAAATTAAGCTTCATCTGATGTGGCTGGTGTTTTCCAAGAACTCATTTTACACAATTTTTATTGGTGGGAATAAGGTGAATTCAAAATTGAATCATTTGAGCATAAAGTGGGTAAGGAAAATATCACTCCACTTCCTCATGTAGAAAAAAGAACATATCTTCCTATTGAACCTATTAATGTTCTTCTTCCTAACGAGGAGGTTTCAGATGGGTGGAAAATGGTGAAAAAAAAAGAAAAAATCATTCTCAAGAACAATGTTTCTCCTACCTAGCTGAATTTTTCATAACCGGGGAATTGTTTTATTTTGTTTTTGTTTTATAATTATTTTTTTATTTGGTCTTTTAGGCCTTCTTGTATTCCTAGGTAGGGCCCAAGTAAATTAAATTTTACCCTAAAATAAAAAAACATTAATACCATGTCATTTCATAGATAATTATTTCTTATTACCTCACCCACCCCCTCACCCACACAAAAAAAATCCTTGATAATAGTCATGTGAAAATACTTCAATAATTATAGTGCCCACGTGTCCTCGACACTTATTATATTTTGATTTTGATCATTGTATACTATAGACATGGATGTTATTGTATCATTTTGGTTTAGCATGTTATTAGATGATAGAGATATTCTGATTATTGATGGATTTTGATTCATAGTATGATTGTGTGGATTCCTAGATATGTTGAGAGACATTTTATATTGATTTGGGGTTGGCAGTTACCATAGGAGATTTTTTAGGACTTTTCTTGGATTACACACCCCATTACTTCCATTCAAATGAAAGGGAAGAAGTTTGTTTGGTCCAATAGATGTGAATAGGCCTTCAGTACCATGAATGGATGCCTTATGTCAACACCAATTCTTGCAGTTTCAAATCCATATGGAGAGTTCTTTGTTTGTACAGATGCTTCCTTGGTAGGACTAGGAGGTGTATTGATGCAGGAGGGCCATGTGGTTGCCTTTGAGTCTCACAAACTCAAAGATCATGAGCTCAATTATCTGACTCATGACCTAAAGCTTGCAGCAGTTGTGCATGCTTTGGTTCAATGGAGACATTTCCTTCTTGGCAGGAGATTTATTCTCAGGACTAATAACTTGAGTCTTCGTCACCTCTTCATGCAACCCAATCTTAATGCTTGTTAGCGTGTTTAATGGAGTTGCTTTGTGAGTACAACATGGAGATAGATCATGTGAAGGGGATGGAGAATGTTGTTTCTAACACTTTGGGTATATGAAGACATTTGGATTTTGATACTTAAGTGGGTATAGATTTGTAGAGAAAGATTTTAGAAGCCTCCTCATGATAGTATCTACCTTGTAGTGAGATCGAGATTGAGCCTCGGAGACCCCTCGAGGGGAAGTTTGATGGATTTTCATTAGAGTTCGATGGACTTCTTAAGAATAGAGGTCCAATCTATGTACCTAGGGATGGAGGTTTGAGACAGGGTATCTTAGTAGAGGCTCATCATACACCTTATTCAGCCCTTCCAGGGGTGAACATGATGTATGCCACCTTGAGAAATCTCTACCATTGGAGAGGTCTTCAAAGAGATATAGCTCGGTTTTATCGCATTGGTTAGAGTGTAAGAAGGTGAAGGCCGAGCATCAACATCTAGTTGGCCTTCTTTACCCACATGCTATCCCAAAGTGGAAATGGGACACCATTTCCATGGATTTCATAGTAGGGCTACCAATGTTGAGATACCACCATGATGCCATCATGGTCACGGTGGATGGACTGAGGAAAGTGGCTCATTTTTCTTGATGAAGACCACCTATACAACTAGTACAGTAGCAAGAGTGTACCGAGATGAGATTGTTAGACTACACGAGATGCTGCAGAAGATCATTTGCAATTGCGATGCTTTGTATACATCACACTCTTTGGACTACCATGTAGCGAGGTCCTTGGGATGAGTATCAATTAAAGCACAACTTACCATCTAGAGACAAATGGATAGACGAAGTGAGTGAATCAAATTTTAGAGGACATGATTTGGATGTACGTTATGAATCATTAGTCGAAGTGGGAAGAATACTTATATTTGGTAGATTTTTGCTATAAAAATAGTTTTCAAAGTTCGATTAACATGATACAAGAACTTTAGGGCAGGGACTACACTGACACCTTTGAGTTGGGATAGACTTGAGGACAGATTATCTATTGGCCCATATTTGTTACATGACATCGAAAACATGTTGTTTTAGTTCTTCGAGATATTGCAGAGGCACATGACAAGTAGAAAATGTATGCATATCAAAGGAGAGTCGATTGTTGTTATGAGGTTGGCACGAAGTTGTTTCTTTGTGTTAGACCTCATAAGAGTCCTATCCATTACGAAAAATGATATAATTTTTCTCCTACATTCATGGGTCCATTGGAGATCCTGGAGTGGATAGGTCCCTTAGATAGGTCCCTTAGATTATCATCTATCCTCTACCCGGCTTTGTCTCGCATGCATGATGTGTTTCACATATTTATTCGTAGGAGATATATCCCAGATCCATCTCATGTATTGGGTTGGACCACGTTTAAAGGTATAGGAGCTGGGGCAGATGATGGTGGATCCCATGCATATTTTAGAGTGCATGACCTTGGGCTTTTGACACCGAGAGATTGACCAAGTGTGATTCTAGTGGGATAGGTATGATGAGACTGCTACAATATGGGAGGATGCTACATTGCTACAAGTCCACTTTCTATACCTATTTAAGTGACTTCCAGGGAGGAAGTCGAGTTTAATGGGAGGGGGATGTAATAGTAACTCCTCTTCGACACTTATTATATTTTGATTTCGATCATTGTAGACTATAAATATGGATATTACTCTATCGATTGGTTTATCATGATGTTAGATGATAGAGGTACTCTTATTATTGATGGATTTTGATTCATAGTATGACTCTGTGGATTCTTAGATACATAGAGAGACATTTTATATTGATGATGATGATGTTTTGTTGGCATATATTACTGAAATTTAGAATTCTCATTGTGTTGAGTAGGATTTAGCATTTGAACTAATCTTGTGATCTTGTTGATATTGATAAAAGATAGAATTGAGATGTTGTTGAAATTTTAAACAAATGATAGCATTGTTTAGTTGAGATGATGATTTAGCTATATGTGAATGGTTATTGATTTATGTGTGTATATTTTATCCTTGATGTTTTGATGTGACCATGAGGCCGAAGGAGGTATTGTGTGATTTTGCAGGTAATTATATCACAACAATCAAAAGGGGGATTGGAGACCAACCACAATGGAATACTAGATGGATACAACGAAGGTCACCATGGAAACTTGTGTAATGTTTGTTGTTTTTTTAGATTGTTAGGGGGTCCCCATGGGGGGAATGACCTCCAATTGTGACCATGGGCATGTGTGTAATTCTTTCCCTTTTTTTTTATTTTATTTATTGTGGAGTATGTGATTTAATTTGTGATGTAATTTATTTAATCATTGTTGATTAATGTGCTTTTATTAAGTAAATAAATCATGTTATTAAGTTATTTGGGGATGTGACAAATGGATTCATTTATTAGAGTTGTTGGTCTTTTGGACTATGTGATTTTGATTGAGTGTAAGTGACTTTGAGTGTTGTACACTCTACCTTACCTTGGAATTTCGGATTTGGGCTTAAGGGACATTTTTGGAGGCTTGTGGGATAAGCTAATCTTTTCCCACACCTCTTAATTTCTTATACCAACCCTACCTATGGATTAGGGGGTCAAAAATAGACCCCATTATGTGTTTTGTAAGACAAAAAGTGACATTAATTGCACTTTTCTTACATGGGTTTTAAATTTTTCCCTTAGGGGGTGTGGGTTTGGATTGTGTGTGTAAGAGGATTGTTATTCCTCTCAACCATCAATTTATTATTTATTGCAGTTAAGTTTTGAATTTTGATGTGGAGTTGAGGATAAGTGATGTGGCATCCTACATGGAGCCACCTCACCCTCCTCTCTCTTTTTCAATATATGGAAGTTTAATTGTTTGTTTGGGTGTTACTTCATTTCATTTGTGCTCTTGTATTTTAGAGTTGGAGAGTTTGGGAGTGCTTGTTGAATTTTTGGAGCTTGTTGGTAGCTATTTTTTGGCTCCAAATCAACATCTAACCACCAACCCGACTCAGGTTAAGCCGAAATCATGGGTTAAAGGTGATTTAGATTGCAATAAGGAGTGAAATAGCTTGAGATTCAACACTTACAAAATCTAGTTTTCATAGACATACTATTAAAACTTACGGGTAAACTCCATGCTTGAAAAATCATTTTTCTCATAGCTATTAAACCCCTTCTCCAATTCCTATGAACATTTGTAATCTCGTTCCTCTTGAAATTGAATGTTCATTGAGTGTAATCTTGTCCCCATTTATGGTTTGAATGACTTATATAAGTAAAAATAAATTTACACCCATTGTACGTACCTTTCAAGATTTTTAAAATTCCAATGATCAAAAACTCCGAAAAATTGTTCAAGATAACATTACGAGATGAAAACTAATATTTTGGTATAGTTTTCATTACATTATTACATCTAGAGGCCAAATTTCTAAAAATAGTAAGATGTATTAGGTTCCATAGTCTAAAAATAGTAAATTATTTAAATGAAATACCTCTAGTATTACTATTAGCTCCTTTCATGACAAAGACATTGAAAACTTATAATTTGGAGAAATTATAAAATTAGCGATCACAGTGATACCTATTAAAAAAGCAAGTATTGGTTTTAGGGTTAAATCACCCATACTCATTCATCTCCCACCCTTTTCACCAACTCTAGCCATCAAGAAGGTCAAATACTCTGATTTTAAGCTAATTTGCACATTAAGCACTAGGTAGTCCACTGTAGTAGGTGTGTGAGTGATGCACAATGATATGGAATATCTAAAACTAAGGATTCCTAATGAACCATATGGAACATCCTAAAATATGTGTCATCAATGAAATAACCATGAAACCTATTCGAAGATCAAAAGATTAGTTAAAGAAGAAAAAGGTATTTTAATGAATTCGGTGGGCTATTGACACCATCCAAGAAAGTTTCTTACTCTTATTCTCTCTAGGCACCTGATAAATTCACATATTTAAATCATTTAGAAGGTTCTTCTATGAGAAAGATTACAGGAATAGATTACAGTGAGTTTTCTCCCTAAGAGGCATCACAAAAAGGTAAAAATTCATAAGTAAGAGATTCAACCTATAAAAATTCCCAAAATGTTCACCATGATCTAACTCTTCATCATCAAAAGCTTCTTCATGTTTAGATTAATCACTCTCTTTTCTCCCCCTTCATCCCTCTCTCTATGTTCTAATTATTCATTGGGAAATGTATTTTTTTACTTTTTGTTTTTTTCACTTATGTGATCTTTGTATTTAGAGTTCTAAATGTTCCTTTTCACAAATGAGAAAATGAATTTTTGTAAATGTCACAAGTGGTAGTAATATGAAAATTAATTTGAGGGGGAGATGAAGAAACATGTTATAAATTTATATATTGGGATAGATTTTCAATTCTAGGAGGTTAATTGTTATATTTTCTCTCCTACTATAAGGACATAGGCATTTTCTTCTATTTATTTGTCTATGTTCCTCTATTTTCTAAACACAACTATTACAAGAATTTGTAATCTTGTAAATTTAAGAATGAAATTTTTTTCCTCGAGATATGAATCAATTGAATTTTCTATATTTTGTTTGTTAATCTTATTATTTCTTACATAGTTTCTTCATGTTAAGTGTGGAATTACTCGCTTAATTTTTCATAATCTAAAAGTTCCTATTCACAACATTAACATTTTCCTTATTTCCCTATCTCCCTTTTACCTCCTTCCTTTAAAATGTCTCTCTTGTATTCTATATAATAAATTTTCCACGGTTTATGGATTATTCAAATGTGATCCAAACTTTAAATCCACCCAATGATTTTAATTTTCCCGCATTAAATAAGTGGGAGCCTCTCCATTCCCATGAAAGAGGGACATAGTCCTAGAGAATTGGTGAAAATTCTTCACCAATAGTTTCTAGTGCCCACTATGGGGCACATTTTTCTTTTGCACCCACATATATCCCATTAAAATCAGAAAATTAGAAAATACCAATAAATATCTTCCTAAATGTTAAATATCCTTATTGTTCTTCCATTCAAGAATTTACACTTCTATCCTTCTAAGTAAAACTAAAGAATAAAATATATATTAGGCTTGATCATTTAAGAGGAATTCTTAACCGTACATTTGAATCTTTTCAATGACAAGGAGAACTCAAGATCAATCCTATATTTTTCTCTAGATCCTCCACCCTAATTCCTTGATTAACACTCTTGAAAATCATATTGTGACACCTCTTGATTCATCTATTGAATCTCCATTAGGAATTGAATATAAAGAAGTGGTGGATGAAAAGATATAAATAAGAAATTAGAAACTAAAAGGAAACCACCACTTCCATGGGGAAGAAATACATGACCTATTTTTCTTGCACATCCTCTCAGCATGAATTACCAATAAGATCTAGATATAATTTCATAAAGATTAAAGCATATAGAAATGAACATCTTGATGAACATATCGGTTCATTCTTCACATCTTGTGGAGCTATTTGTGTTGAGGATTAATATGTATCTATAATGATATTTGTGGATTCCCTACAATATGCAACAATTGAACTATTTTATCATCTACCCGCTAATTCCATAACTTGTTTGGATGATATTCATACTAAATTACAGTCAAAATTCAACCTAGATGAATATGCACATGACCTACTTGTTGACAATTTTTGTACTTGTGCAAAAATGGGCAGCTCAAAACTTCATTACGATGGATAAAATTGGTGAAGTATACCTAAGCTAGGGGAGTTTCTTTTAGATAATATGGTTACTATTGAATTAAATCATGATTACATGAAATCTACAGGTATGTGTGCTATTACAAAACCTAACATATCACATCGTCTACAATTTCATGATTATATTCAGCAAAAGAACACAAGGCCCCAAAGGAAAGTTGTGTTGTCTTGATGAAGACTAGACAGGTAAAATCAGGTCACACACTCCTTTTGTACCTCGACCAATAAGCACCCTTTATGAAATTCACCTAGCCATGGCCCCCTTCACCCCACTAATATTAATTTTATTAAATTAATTCATTATCTTCACCATATTTATTATTTAAATATCTTAATTTAAATAATATCCACACAAAAGCTTCACCCAGACACCTCACCAAGCCAACTCAACCTAAGACCTATTATTAGCAAGTTACTATAACTAACTAAGACTTACCCAAACCCTAAAAATCAATGCCTACATTCCCTCTAACCACATTCCTGCATGCTCATAAGAAGCTCCCAGTAGAATCCATGGGATAACGACACAAGATCTAAGGAAATCAAGAGGATCTCCCCTAAGTTTGGTAAACCTAGAAAATCCCACCTTGATCGACGCGCTTACCCCTAACCTGCCGCTTAATCCCTTTTTTAACTTCTAAACTACCTTATTCTCAAGGTTGGAAAACATTGGGAGAAAATAAGTTGATGAGCAAGAACAAGATCTCAAAAAGACAACACATCTTGAGAGCCAATTCCACCAAACACTCGCATCCAAGGAAGGAGATTGAGCATATTCTCCCTTTACAACCATCCTAGCCACATTTGGATCTATCTAAGCAAAGAGGAGTGTGCATGCAGCCCATGTAGAAGATTTTCTTCAGTTGGTGATCACTTGCAGCCTCCAAACCCATCATCAACACCTCCATCCTTCACACATAGACTTTCAAAAATGTAATCCAAGTAAGAATAACACCATACTTTCCTGGTTATTTCATTTCATCATTATTTTATCACTTATTGTTTGTCTGGCTCTTTATTGACCATATCCAACACTTTTCACCTCCGTAGACCCAACAAAACCTTACCAAAACCTACTCCAATCACTCATTACCTCGTCCCAACCAACTGAAATCCTTTGTACAATCACAAAGAGGACAAAATACCCTGTTTTGTGACATCCCCGGATGTCACTGTAACCAGCGCTAGTTGTACCTAACCGTGGTCGGTCACCCTTGACCGATGCCGGTCTCTGTGTTTTCCCACATAGCCTTAAACAGAGACCTATCCACTCAATTTTACCTCACCCTCACTCACCTGTGACTTACCCAACACCTTTATCAGACCTACAAAACCCAAAACAAACCATTTGGCCTATGGATTCTATTCTAGCTTAGCACGATAGATTAGATATATTTATTATTGTGTTTTTAAGTGAGATACCTATATCATTTTAAAATAACAACATGAGTTACCTCATTTTCAACATTACTTTGTTTAAAGCAGCTGACTTGGTGTGACCATTTAGGAAGTATCATACTTACTGGATCTAGCTTATGTTAAGAAGCTCACTACCCATATTGTTTAATTCTTTTCTGTGGTCTTGTTTTCATTTCAAGTAGTTCCTCCTAGCCAAAAGGAAGCTCTCACGATTAGCTATGGATTTAGAAGTCATAAGCACGCAACAACCCATCATCCAAAACTTGAACAGGTATTCCACCTACGCTGTTACCCTATTTGTTTCATTAACCATTCAAAGAAACAATCTAAGAATCAAAAACATTTTGGCACACCCGATGGGACACATCTATGGTTCCTTGCATTTCTTTCATTCCTAGGAGAAATTTGTGTGTTTGTTTCCCTTCTAAAAAAGCATACAATCTAATTTTCTTCACTGTAATCCACTCCTTCTTTCTATTTTCTCTAAGTAAACTTTTATTTTGGTGTACTTAAAAAGAATCATGTCTTTATGTTTTCTTCATTTTAGTGAAAGAACATCCCTCTTCCTCGTTCATCTATTTTTTCATTGAATATCATACTTTCGATTTGGGTTTAAATCAAGTGCACTATATTTTGATTTTCTACATTAGCTCACATTAAATGAGGGTAACCTATATGCCGGAGGTCGTTATCGGTTGATGGTTGACAAATGAATCATAGAAAAGCACTTCTATCCTTTTCTCTTTCTCTCGAGTCTTACCAAACCACACAAAAAGATTCAAAATATATGCATTCTTAAACAACATCTTACTTGGAAGAAGTTGTAGGTGATCACACGATCATGGCATAGTGGCCACCTGACTCACTACTCTATTGAGTCATACTTTAGAGTGTATTATGCCCCCACCATAACAAACTGAAACCTCACCCTTTAGATCTCCTTCTTTATAGGAAGCCATCCTCACCAAAAACTTTATTTCACAATTCATGTGTTAGTCCCTAAATAACATAAGCTAAACAAACGTAATAGAATAGGCACTCTAAGAATGTTCTTTCTTAGTGTTTTGTTTGATTTGAATTTTGAGGTGAGAGATTTCGATCATTATTTTTGTCTTTCCTTGCACATTCCCAATCATAGTTAGAGTATTCTAACTAAGTCTGAGTGTGTCTGGACCACATCTACATCATTCTCAGATTTTTGGGTTTGATTCCACACCAAATTCTAATTCACAACCACTTTTTCTCATCACTATATCAATTTCACAGTGACCATCATCGGTTACCTCTGACCGCCATCGGTTAAGCTTAACCACCGTCGGTTCCAGGTCCTTTTGCTAACCTATTCAAAAGGACATTTTTCACTTCCACTTTCCATAGTTTTTGTCATTTGTCACTTTTTCCATTGACGTTTTACACATCCCTAGATTTAGCATACTTGTCAAATTTTTCCTTCTTCCCCACCGATTACTCATCGCCTATTTCCCACAAAGAACTGCAACGATTACCCTCAACGACGCCGCTTTACCTAACCAAAGCATTGATTACCTGTTTCATATTCCACCCACCTTTTGTTCGTCATCCATTCTTTTTCAGCTGTTCTTTGTATTTACTATCGAGAAGAAGCCCCACTTGATTGGTATTGGTTCACATGGTACGCCAAGACAAAGAATGCCCTCGTGTTCCATGCCAGGTTGCCAACCGCTCCCCTAGTCCTTCACCACCCTCTATTTTCTCTCTAGCCATGGAACCCATCCATCCTACCAATATCACTATCGGAGACGAGGAGTTCACATGACTCCTTAACTTAACCCCGTTGCCTTGTATTTTTACCTCTCTCATTCATCCACTCAAGACGGCTCGGTCAATTGATATATGGCATTCCTATATCTATCCCCTCGACACTCACACTTACTTCTACCTCACCTCATCTGGCTCTATGTTACCCGCTTCCACTTAACCCCGGTCATTTCATAGTTAGGTCCTATACCCACTATGAGTGTTGCGTATGTTACCCCTGTAGCACCCATTACATCCACCATACCCTCCAACTACCCGAAACATGACCTCATCTTCCCTAATGTCTCATACATACCCGTAGCTATGTTCCCACCTCCAATGTTGGTGACCCCTACCCCGTTTCGAACATAGTCCTTTCCATTCCACAATCACTAGCCCCTATTTCCACCAGGGGTTACCATAACTCTTCCTCCCCATATACATACTACCAACAAGCGTCTGTTTCATCTATTATTCATTCCTAGTACATACCCCTATCTCATTGCCTTCTTCTCCACCACCTTACATGGCAGCCCCATACACTGGAATGTCACACCCATTATACACCCAAAACCAACCTCCTCACACTATAGGAGGCATCCAATCATCACAACCCACCAATGACCTAATTAGATTGATGATGGATAAGATGCAAACACTGGAGGCATCGGTTTTTGGCTCCCGCAACAATCTCACTTACGATGATATTTACAATGAGCCTATTCACCCATCCATTCCCATCCGTTCATACCTTGTGCATTGGGAGATGCCTAAATTTAACCGCTTTAATAGTAAGGAAGACCCACAACAACATCTACATTCATTTAAACATGGATGTTATTTGATTGCTCATGATGATGTCTTACTTTTGAGAACATTTCCCATGTCCCTCACTTGACCAAAGATTAGATTGGTATAGTGGGTTACCCAAACACTCCATATTTTCATTCAATCGGGTAGCCTAAGATTTGTTGGATCATTTTTCTATCAACATCACCAAGAAATTTACCAAAACCAATCTATATTCCACACGTCAAGATTTGAGGATGAATCTATTGTAAATTTTGTTGCTCGTTGGCGTGCCCTTTGATCAATCAACTTACCTTTCAACTACCACAAATTGAACTCATCAAGCTCTTCACATGAGCTTGCGCAAAACATATCTACTTAACCTTACAGTCCAAACTTTCGAACATTCGATGAGGCATTCACTATAACATGAAAGTTATAAATTCATGTTATTGAATACAAGAAAATCCAATAACAAAATAAGAATTCAACATTCAAGTCGATTGAAACCTCTTCTTATTATAAACCACCAACCAATTATTCAAAGGCTAAGGGTACCTCTAACACGGTGGGTACTCAAGGCTGGTCCAACACATACATCCAATCAAGCCACACCCTCATCCAATTTATCACTTGTCCAGGCTTTTTGATTCGCAGACAAGAGAAGCAGTGAAAATATACCCCAATTGGGGAACCTTACTCTTGTATTTTAGAAAAGCTTACAAAGTTGGTGCCATCACCCTTCCACCCATAAAACCACACACTAGTTTCGACCCCTGCTCACCCCATGCCCACGTGGTATAAGGAACAAGATTTCTGTAACTATCACCGAGTGAAGGTTCATAGTGATGAAAATCGCATCACTTTGTCAAGAAAAATTGTCCAGAAATGCTCGAGAAAGGTGAATTAACTGTGGCTAATCCCAACACCACCCCTAATCAATATCTACAAATATTTAAAAACCATTTCCCAATCATGCCCCTTTATCCAATAAAATAGGTGAGACATCCACTCACGATACCCATACTCGTAAGGTTCATGTGATCTTTAGTGAGGTACCTATTACATCTCAATTACCTCAAATTCCTTCCATAGAGGAAATCCTAGCCCGAAATCCCTCTTCTACATCTGAACCAACCTCCACCATTCCTTCACCCGCAAAGGAACACCTTTCATCTCCTTCATGACCAATGGAGGGGTTTTCCACTAACATCAAGACCATCTCACCCCCGCATTCTCTACTTAGGGAACCTTTACCCACAGTACCTCCTCCACCCATGAGGAGCACCCATTACCTCCTCCACCCACGAGAGGAGCACCCATTACCTCTTCCACCCATAGAGGAGCTCCCATCCTCCCTTCCACCCATCATAGACCCGGTGGAGATACCTTTAACTCTTAGTGAGCATTTTCCATCTGCTACCCGACATCCAATAGACCTACTTTCAGCTCTCTTACCCATATAAGCTAAAGCTGGCCATTTCCCCATCTCTAAGATGCATTTTATAGGAATTCCCATTAGGTATTCACCAACTCCACCTGAAATAGGCCATTCTCACGTTTGGCTGATCACTTAGATTATGTTGATAGAGCTTTGTTATGGGGGTGCCTCTTACTCCCTATCTACACATAAATGCAGTAATCCCTCAATGAAACCTACACTATCTACCCAAACACATTTCCATTCATCAAACCAAATATAACCATTCTATCAAAACCCCTTCCATGATACCCATTAGCACTCACACCACACCCTTACCCATAACTTTTGCCTATACCTAAACCTAAACCCATACCCACAACATTTGTCTCCACTAAACCTACCACCAACCTCACTCATCCACATATTAAACTGGATTTAGCTACATCCTCCAACATCAATACCACACCTACTCTAACACCCAAACCAAATAAACAAATTCCTCAACCTCATACCCCTACCACACCAATCACACCCACACTTGTCGCATCTAAGCCTTAAGACCTCGGCCTAACCCAACAGGTCAAGCACCCTTCACCCATTCATAACCCAATAACACAACCACCCATTCTTGCCTCACAAATCTCTAACCTACCTCTTCACACAACATGATTCATACCCGCACCTATAGTCTCTTTACCGCAATACCCACGATACCTTCAATTATTTGCTTCATACCTACTACACTTTAGTCATTATCCTCACACCCAAGCACGACCCACGTCATCTACCTTCATAGCACCCCCATTATCCCCATGGTGGATAACTCGCCCTCTCCCTCCATCTACTTTTTGTTCTAGACATCACACACCCACATCACCTTTACCCATGAAGGTGAAACCCAAAAACAAAACCCCGCTACCCCACAACAAGGTAGCCAAAACAACCCCACACCCTCCTACCCATCCATCTACTATACCCATACCTAAACAAACTAGACTGATACCTCAAACAACATTGGCACCTAAACCCATAGCTCAACCTGTTCCTACTCTCCCAAATAATTCCTCCGACAACCAACCACACCTACACTAAACCCACATTCACTTCCCATTGTGATCCACTAGCAGGGTCCTATGCCAAAATTTTAACCAATCTCCTTGAGACTTCATTATCACATTACGCCACTGTGACCCTATGACCCCCTCAAACCCAAGCCTAAACGGTTTGATGATACCAAAATTTGTGCATACCATCGTGTGCCAGTGGAACGATGTGGAGAACTGTAGGGCCTTGAAATCCATCCTTATCCAATTGTGTCCACCCAAAACTAACTTTGATGATGATGACCTATTTAATGAGGATCTGCTTCACCAATACCCATTCCCACACCGCATACTCAACAACCAAAACCTCCACCCTCACAGCTCCCAGGAACCACACACAAAATTTGAAATTAACATGGTTCGCATCGGAGAACTGGCCATGCCACCACCCAAATGTCATTGCACCCAACTGAATTCACAGGGATTTTCTCCTCCCATAGGTTTTTCCCTTCATGTCATTATACCACTTACCCTACACCCTCTCCATTTAAAAAATTCCCTCAAAGCAACATGGTACATGTTAATACACGTGCACAAAAGGGTAAAGAAAAGGCAGCTGACCCACCAACCAACCGTATACCCAACATACCATATGCACCCATACCTAAGATAACTATCCACGGCCCCTTATACCCCGTTTCCAATGGTGTCACACATCGCACCATGCTCAAAAAATTACACCAATCACCCCTCAAAATGTCCTTATATGACCTCATCCAAACCTTGGAATCCCATCATCAAGCCCTCATGGAGGTTCTTCAATCTATCAAGGTTTTACCCAATTACCCTACACCCGTAGCCTCCATTATCACACCCCACCATATACCTTCCCTCACCAAATTACCACCTTCATCTTCACCTCACCTTGTTCACCAAGTGGCCTCCCTTAGCTTCTTAAAGGAGGAGATCATGCCATACCAAAACAAGGACCCGGACTAGCCCTCTTCATCTCTATCTACACTCGATGACATACGGGTATGTCGTGTTATGATTGATGGAGGCGCTATCATTAACATCATTTCATCCCATGCATTTTCTCAAATGCGCATACATGATAATTTCATGCACAAACATCCAGTCATGTTGCATTCATTCAACGACGCTATCACCTCCACCACTAGGCACTATCATCCTTCACATTCATGTGGGTCCTCACCTTCCTGAATTGTTTTATGTTTTGGAGGAATTCCAATATAACTTTTGCTTGTTATACCTGGATCCATGTCAAGGGTTGCGTTCCTTCCACTTTGCATTGTTGTGTAAAGTTTGAACACAAAGGACAGACTTATACCATTCTAGCTGACCCATCACCTTTCAAAACATGAAACATGCTTTACTCGACCCAATGATGTGCTCATACCTGTCAATCCATCTACCTCTAAAACCACTACCCCTTCACCTACACATCTACCTACCAAGTATAATGTCGCTACCTCAACCACACATACCTCCTTTATTCTTACCACCGCTATAACCTCGACGGCTGACCCATTAGCTTCCCAATCCATTAACACACCCTCCGCATCGACCTATGACACATCATCTATATCGGCTACCCACATACTAACCACTGATCCCTTGGAAGGTGTTTTTCAACGCATCACTCTAGGGAGTACCGTACTATATAATATCAACACATTCATTACTCTTTGCATGAGTATGGAAGCCTTCACCAACACCCTCATTGTGATCACCGTATCCGAGAACACCTCCTTTATGGTCCTCCTCATTTTCGTACTAGTCTCACCTATGGGAGACTTGATACTACCACCTACACACCTGAACCACCATCACAACCCCACCCATTTTCCACTGACTTCCAATCACTTACCAATCACCATTTCGCTCAAACCTTCTGCACCACCATGCGTGGAAGGGTTTTGTCTTTGGCTTCTACGAGAAAGGTCACCATACCGTTATTCCATGTACCACTGTAGACATAATGACCATAGTGGCATCGGCTTCCCCTGAACCTCCTACCAAACAAGCCCGTAACAAACTCATTGCAAAACCTAGCCCTTCTTCACCTTCATCACCTCTCTCACTACTACAGTCGATGGATCCTGAATATATCCATCCTAACTATTTTTTTCATAAACACCATTTCCTTGGGGACTTTAACTTATCAATGCGAAGGTGAAGCCCCTTCCACTCTTCCATTCCTATATCCTCGAGATGATCGACGATAAAACAACCATTAACGTTATTCCATGTCGGGATGATGACTCCATACTCACCTACCTTGGTGTAGAAGACTCATATATTCATCGGTCATTACCCTCTAAGACATAAACCATGTTGAATGAATCAACTATTGAGATCAACATTCATACTCAGGATGACCCACACATCCTAAAGATCAGACAATCTTTAGATGCTGTTGAACAAGAAGCCATCACTTCTTTTCTCCGAGATCATAACCACGCTTTCGCTTGGTCTTACACAAACATGCCTGGTATTGACCCCACCATAGTGGTCCACAATATCATAACCATTCCCGATGCCAAACCTATCAAACAAAAGCTGAGGAAAATGCACCCTTGCATTGCCCTTCTTGTCAAAGAAGAACTTCAACGTCTTCTTTCTATTTCCTTCATCTTACCCATTGATTATCCTCATTGGATTTCTAACATTGTCCCTATCACTAAAGTAATAGGGGGACTCCATATTTACACGGACTTCTGTGACCTCAACCTCGCCTACCCGAAATATGACTTTCCTTGCTCGGTATTCATTAAGCTGGTGGACCTTACCGCAGGTCATGAGGTGCTCTCACTCATGGATTGTTTCTTAGGTTATAACCAAATTTTTCTTGCCCGGAGATCAACACAAGACCGCATTCATTACCCTTGAGTGACCTTCTGCTATCGAGTCATGCCTTTTGGCCTTAAAAATCTTTGGTGCTACATATCGGCGTGTTAGGACTTACATCTTCCATGATATCATGCATCACATATTTGAATATTACGTGGATGATCTCTTGGCTAAATCTAAGCGCCGCGCCAAGCACCTCACTCTCCTCAAAACCATCTTTGATCTCCTCATTAAATATTGCATCCACATCTAACCTAAAAGTGTGTCTTTACAGGTTCTCTTAGGAAAGATCCACAGGCTTTATTGTTTCCTTATATGGTATAGATGTTGACCACCAAGTCAAGGCCATTACGGAAATACCTCACGCCACTAACCTTAAAAAACTTGCAGTCCATTCACCGATTTATTTCCCAATTATCGGATTGCTATCAACCATTTCATCATCTCGCTTAGGAAGGATGTCTCCTTTAAATGGGATGATGACTGTAACAAAGATTTTGAGGCCCTAAAACAATACTTTCTCCAACCACCCATACTTATCCCACCTAAAGATGATCAACCCTTCTACCTGTACATCTCAGCTACTGATCACTCCTTATGGGCTATGTACACTCATCATGATGAACAACATACGGAGCGGGTGGTTTATTATATAAGCCATACCCTTATGGAATATGAAACTTGATACACTCACCTAAAAACATTACTTAGCCTTAGTTTTTTACCACCAAACTCCGCCATTACCTACTCAACCACAAAACCTATGTTGTGACCAACACTGCCCCTGTACACATCATGTACATTAAACCTTATCAAAATTAGCGCACCATGTGATGGCTTATGATTTTAACTGATCTTGACCTCAAATTCATCCACCAAAAGTCCATTAAAGGCTAGGCTATTGCTGACCTACTAGCTAACACACCTCTTGTGGGGACCAACCCTCTAATTTTGAGTTTCTCAATGAATCCATTGCTACTCTTTCCTGGATGAACCCCCTTACCAAATGACACTATTATTTGATGGTTTCAAGTGTCAGCGTGGGGGTAGAGCTGGTTTATCCTCTTCCCTCTAGATGGAGAACCCATGCCTTTGTCTTTCAAACTAGACTTTGAATGCACCAACAATATTGTTGAGTACGAAGTGCTCATACTAGGTCTCCACCGCCTATGCCCTAGATGTCAAATCAGTCTACATCTTTGGTGATTCACAATTAGTCATAAACCAAGTCAATAGTGCACGTACCAATGTCGTAATGAGATACTTCAAAGTATAAACATCTTGTAGTTATCTTTTGACCACTTATGATTATTACACCCTTCAAACTATCCCACAGTCAGACCAAAAAATTTACAAATACCATGGCCTATTTAGCTTCCCAAATACTTGCTTCCCTACCAATTAAAAATATTTATCAATGTACATCACCTCCATTCTCCTTCTTATTTACCCCACGATGTTTACGCAATCATAATGAAACCCCGACTCGAGTGACCTTTAGTATAAACAATACTCGACTACCTTTCCCTCTCCATCTTACCTCCCCGATCTCACCCTTAACGAACAACGTGCCTTCCTTAAGAAGGTCTCCGTTTCATTATCCAGGGGACTCCTCTATAAGCACAACTTTTATGGTATTCTCTTATGATGCCTCACAAAGTTCTGAAATTCCTTACACCATCAAGGAAGTTCATGATGGCATATGTGGAGGCCACTTTAGTGGTCTTGTTGTTGCTAAGAATATCCTTTACCTCGCTATTCTTGGTTGACCCTTAACCATGATTGTTGTGACTATGTCAAATGCTTTGCATGAAATGTCAACAACATTCCAACCTTCATCATACACCCAATCATGCACGACATGTCACTCGTGACCTTTGGCTCTTCTCTCAATGGGGTTTGTATCTTGTTAGAGAAATCAGTCCTCATTCTTCCCAATACCATCAATGGATTATATCTGCTACCTAATACTACACAAACCTGGGTAGAAAGCCATACCACTCATTTCCACAAAATATGAGAAAATATGTGAGTTCATTAGCCATCACATCATTTTTGCTTTTGTTGCCCTCATCACCTCATCACTTTGAAAATGGAAAACAATTAAAAAAAAAAACTACAAAAACTTTGTGATGCCTTTGGCACTTAGCTTAGTTTCTCCTCATCTTATTACCCACAACCAACGGCCAAGCCAAATCCACTAACAAAACCCTCAAAAAAATTCTCATGAAAGTGGTTGACGATACTTTGGGAAGGATTGACATACGCACATTCCTTTCGCCACTATGGGCATACCGCACTAGTATTCACAGCTCCTCTGTGGCCACAACCTTTTATGCAGGTCTATGGTACGGAGGTTGTTCTATCTCTTGAAGTCTAGATCCCCTCAATCCACATTTCTCTCCATTACATGCTTACTAATGATGACTTTTGTCGGCACCACTTGGCTTAACTGGAGTTATAAAATGAACGTCGTCTTAATGCTCTAGATCACCTTCAAGTTTATCAACAATGTATCAAGCGTGCTTATGAAAAACGTGTTCATGAATGAACCTTCCAAGTTGGTGACCTTGTTTTGAAAGAAAATCAACATGTAACCAAAGCGGAGAAAAGAAAATGGGAAAATTTTCTCCTAATTGGCTTGGACCCTACATCGTAACTCATACCTATGGATCAGGTGCCTATCGTTTGTCCTCACTTGAGGGTAAACCTGAACCTGAGCCCCTTAACACATTACATCTTCGACCATTCTACTATTGACCTCTAGTCCTACATCACTATTTATCTGGTTCATGCTCAACCCTTGAGTGCCTTTTACCTTTTCTACACCTCATCACCAATTACTAAACAAGGATCACGTGATTACCCATCACCCTTTTTCCTTTTCTTAAATATGTGCACCACACTCTACACATGGCATGATTCTCATGGATACTTTTCATCTTCTGTTATATGAGATCCCATGGTCATTCACCTTTTCCACTGTCAACAAGAACCAAATGGTTCATTATAGTCTCGCCATGACTTAAAAGCCAAAAAAAAATCCCTCGGAAGGACATTTTCCAAAATAAGGGATTAACTCCTTGATTCAAACTTCCAATATAAAAGATGAATCCCTCAAAAGGACACCTTTCTCCCTCAATTATTGTTATAAGTAGGTTTGGTCCCTCGAAGGAAAGCTATAAACAACTCACAACTCTCTACATAGTTTTCCAAAAAGAAGACTATTATTTCTCAAAAATCAAAATTCAAAAGCTTCCAACATCGATCAGACTTCACGAAGACCTCAAGGAGACATGTATTAATCCCATATATACTTTTCGCATTGATCGGTCTCTCTACAAAGTCAAAAAGAAAAGAAAAAGAAAAATAAGCTTTTTCATCATGGACTTTCCTATTGTGATCTTGGCTCTATTGCCCAAGGCATTCTACTTCCCATTTACGACCCAATTCGGCACCTCTCTACCCATTGTCTTCTCACTTCATACCTCAAGGGACGTATCTTGAACCTATGACACTTGGTGATCATGTGACTCTTCGTCACTCTTAGAATTGTCAATCATGCAATGTCTTTAGGGTCTTACTTTCATTAGCTTATACTGTAGGCTGTGTTTCATATGTTTTGATCCTTGCCAATCGGGTGGCTCTCTTGCCCCCTCTTATCTTTTCTCTTCTTTATCACCTTTGATTTTCTTATACGGGACATAGTCCTCCACGCTTACCTTTTGAGGTCATCCTCCCCTTTCACCATAGTCACTCTCACCTGCAACGGGTTTTACTATCATCTACCCCCACTTATTCAACCCAAAGCCACAACATGAACACAAACCTACAAACTCATTTTCATATTTTTTCCTAGCTTATGGGACAACTACATCGGTCACGAGGTCCCCTTTCACAGGGACTATGTAGGCGGACTTCCAGGGCATGGGGCCCTAGAGGTTAGCTCAAATACTCTTTACCCTAACCATTTTCCCCACCTTTACCTAATTTCTTGTTCCTATCAAAACCTCAACCTCTAACCCATATACCACATAACCTTTACCTCTTATCTTATTTCACATTTTCATACATAACTAGCATTTTTCACATTTTGCACCATCTCATGCATTTACATTACCATTTGTTATCAACATCTTGAAATGAACATCCATACCTATAACTTTGACTCAATCCATGCCTAAACCGACCTGACTCAATCCATGCCTAAACCGACCTGACTCAATCCATGCCTAAACCGACCTAACTCAATCCATGCCTAAACCGACTGACTCAATCCATGCCTAAACTAACCTGACTTGATCCATGCCTAAAATGACCTGACTCAATCCATGCCTAAACTAACCTAACTCGATCCATGCCTAAACCGACCTGACTCAATCCATGCCTAAACCAACTTGACTCGATCCATGCCTAAACCGACCTGACTCAATCCATGCCTAAACTAACCTGACTCGATCCATGCCTATGACCTGACTCTATCATGCCTAACTCATCTATTTTCCATCCATATCATAATAAAGTAAAACTCATACACATCACAACAAACATCACACTGAATATTGTCTATCTCCTCATATATGCATGTGTGTATCAATACAATGTACACCCGTATCACATAAATGTGTATCTCAATAAACATGCATGTCTCATCATGGCTATCATCTCAAAAATATCGACACACACACGTTGCTATTCTATAAATAAATGTCATTGACTCGCGAGGCTCGTATCATGAACAAAAATAAAATACAATATTACTTCTACTCGCGAGTACGATATACATCCGAAATCCAAAAATACAAAAATAGGTGATATATTGTCTCACATCTGCTATAACATATCTGCCTCATCTGTAGTGTCGACAGTCCCCTCTGACCCAGAGCGGCAGCTCGCTACTCTCAATCTACCACTAGATAGCCCGGCATCTCACACCGGACCCCATGCCACGATAGATGACCTCTGCTCTCTCCTTTGGGCTCGCCGCCACCCCCACACTCTTGACACTATATGTGCGAGACTATGTCGGCTCACTCACAACAGTATCTGTGGTGGTCTCATTACACCATCTACTAATATCGGTAGCTTGGGATCCTCCTCCTGTACCTATATCGTGGCTCTGGCCTCTCGGCTGTGCACTGTGGCCCTGTATCCTAGCTGCCCCTACTCGACCTTTCCTCTATACGACCCACCACTAGCTATATGCCACCGTCACCCCTGCATCATCATGTGACGGTCCATGGTCTCCTCCTCCTCCCAATGTCAAGTCATGTTGGATGAGGTGGAGACATAGGTCTCTCCACCTCATCTCTCCTATCTGAGGGAAGGGCGGGGCACATCCTGCACTAAACCAACCTATCGCCTCACTCGGTCGATAGGTATCATCTCGTACTCCCAGGTTTGGTGTCCCTCTATCTACCTCCGTGTTCCTTAGTCCCTCCAGACTCTATATACATCCCTTTGTAAGAGGGATAGGTCACATAGGGTCTCCAGACTATATCCACACTGGACATGCTCTCCAGTCTCTATCTATAATATGCTACGTTGTATGTATCCCGGGCTCTCTGTACACCACCCTCTAGCACCCATCTCCTATAACCAACTCGAATGACTCCGTCTCAAACGCATCTACAGGGCGGGCAGTCATCTTCGCACACACACAATGTGCTCATAAGCCCAATAGTGTAGAAGAAAAATGCAACACAGACTATATCTCCACAATCACCCGTAGGCCCATAACTCTCTATATAACTGCACCAAGAAAGTTGGTGCCTATGCAAAAAGCGGTATGCTCAATCATCATGTCTGAAGGACACCCATCGATGAGTGTACGAACCTCCCAACCTCTAAATCGCAATGCATAACACTGATTGCCTCCATCATCAACACTGTCAACCTCATCTCCTTAGGATGGGCAGCATAAACCTCCTAGTAACTCGGGCTAATGATGTGGTAGCACAACTCACTCACTGCTCTCTCTCCAACACCTCATCTATACAACTCATCACGACCTTAGATGTCACTAAGTAAGCTCTTGCTCTCCACTAATCGGTAGCCTCAATATCCTATATATATCCTCTAGGGTGATGGTCATCTCCCTGTCGGTAAGTGGAAGGTGTTGGTTGTAAAATCCCATCTCTCGATGAGTGCAACCATCAAAATCTACTCTCTCACACCCACCCATAAATCACGGATCCCAATCATGTCAACATCATCAATGTGACTCCACTCCTTGAAAGTCACATGTCCATGCAGATCTAGCAATATAAGTGGCTCTTGGTCTCTCATGTGAATCTCATCTCTCGCTTGCATCCATCAAAAAACTATATATTAGTATATCTTTCCCAACTCACCCATTTTACCCCACATCTCGACCCAATCTACCCAAACCCATCCACCCGACACTATCTACCCAAACCTATCTAACCTAACCCTCACCCAAACCTACCCAAACCTAAGGTTAACCAACCCCGGCTATCCCCAGTGACCACAATCTCTTTTTAAATGGCACGATCACTTTTAGTGACCAGCACCGATTATTACCCACCGACGCGGCCTACTGAAGTTGACCATTTTTGGCTACAAGTCGACCGATGTCGGTCCACTGTCATGTTGCCCACCTCGACTTTCCAACCCTACTTTTTCCCTTCCTCGACATTCTACCCACCCGGATCCTCTTTACACCTTCATTGTTCCTATATTACCCTTTTACCCTACCCCTTACCATCCACTATTACCTTTTCCCCCTTTTTTTCTCTTTTGTTTGAAATTCTTCCCCCCACAAACCACCCATTATTTTATTATATATTTTCTACATCTTACATCAAATTCACTCAAAATCAAACCAAAGGTTTGAATCCTACTGAACTCATTTGTCGCCGTCATGGTGGAATCTCCGGCCTCTACCATCCTCCACTCAACAAACAATCCTTAGCCACATGAATCATGCCACCTGCTCTCATGGCCCCACCTCTCAATCACCCACTCTCACCTATGTGGCTTACCAACCAAGCTCCTCTCTTGTACTCTTTTTCCTATTCCTCTTTTCTCTCTTCTTGTCCTTTTCTACCTTTCCAATAGCACAAATGACCTTTCCAATAGCACAAGTTTTCCACTTTTTATACCCTACCCGACCCAATCGGCGTCAATTCACCCTTGACCATTTCCAGTCTTCTACCCTAGACTACCATCGTCGGTTACCCTACACCATCATTGGTTCCTTACTTCCCCGACCGATGTCAATTACCACCAATGTACTCATTACCCTCACATTTACCTCATTTTCCTTACCTCCCTTTTCTTTTTCCCTCCATACACCTACTTGGACCACTTTACCTTCACCTCTGGCCCTCCACCCTCTTCAACCTCCTCGCATCCATTGTTGACGCCTTATTATTTCACCCCTCCCTTGGCCTTACCTCGTGCCATGATCTCGATAGTTGGACCTAGACCATCGCTAGTGACCTTTGACCTCATGTGTTTGCTATACCTTATGGCACTGTTACCTGTGTTGTTGACCTAATGACCTTACCTAGCCTATTTTCATGACCGTTTATCCTGACCCTACCTTTGGTGTACGAACATACCTAAACATTCCTACACCTAACCTATGTTGTGTTTCCTAACCTTATCCTATACCTTGGATACTGGATTCACTTCACCCTTGTTTGGATAAACCTATCAACCTTAGATGATGTAGAGTTTTCCTACTCTTCAACTTGGTAGCGTGCTATAGTTTATACGTGTGTGTGCATTTGACTTCTACTACCTTTGACCCTGACCCATTACCTAGATTGCCCGAGTAGACCTTTCACCCTCTTCCCCTACACCCATTTACCTTTTCTTCACATTTACCTTTTATCAAACCACTCACCGCTTCAACTCCTTTGCTTCATCGGTTCTGGTTTGAGGGGATCACTGAAACCACACCTTATTTTTGTTAGCATCGCCTACCAATACAAGCCACACAAAAAGGGGGAAAATGTAGACACTAAAATCAGTCACACTCCCCTTTCATACATCGACCAATAAGCACCCTTTATGACATTCACCTAGCCATGGCCCCCTTCACCCCTTAAATATTAATTTTATTAATTTAATTAAATTAATTCATTATCTTCACCATATTTATTATTTAAATATCTTAATTTAAATAATATCCACACAAACACTTCACCTAAACACCTCACCAAGCCAACTCAACCTAAGAACTATTCTTAGTAAGCTACCATAACTAACTAAGACTTACCCAAACCCTAAAAATCAATGCCTACATTCCCTCTAACCACATTCCTAGATGCTCACAAGAAGCTCCCAGATTGAATCCATGGAATAATGACACAAGATCGGAGGAAATTAGGAGGATCTTGCATAAGTTTGGTAAACCTAGAAACTCCCACCTTAATCGACGTCGGTTACCCTAACCATCATTAGTTAATCTGGACTATCGTCGGGTTACCCCTTTTTAACTCCTAAAGTACCTTATTCTAAAGGTTGGAAAACATTGGGAGAAAAAAGTTGGCGACCAAGAATGAAATCTCAAAAAGATAATGCATCTTCGAGAGCCAATTCCAGCAAGAACTCGCATCCAGGAAGGAGATTGAACATCTTCTCTGCACAACCATCCCGACCACATTGGATCTATCTAAAAAAGAGGAGTGTGCATGCAGCCCATGCAAAGATTTTTTTAGTTGGTGAGCACTTGTAGCCTCTAAACCCATCATCGAACCTCCATCCTTAACACACAGGACTTTGAGGAAATGTAATCCAAGTAAGCATAACACCATACTTTCCTTGTTATTTCATTTCATCATTATTTTAACACCTATTGTTTATTTGGCTCCTTATTGAACATCTCCAACACTTTTCACCTCCGTAGACCTAGCAAAACCTTGCCAAAACCTACTCAGTCATTCATTACCTCATCCTAACTAACCAAAATTATTTGTGCAATAAAAAGAGGACCAAAAACCCCGTTTTGTGACATCCCCAGATCTCATAAGTAACTTGACATCAGTTGTACCTAACAGTGGTCGATCACCCCGACCGACACCGGTCTCTGTGATTGCCCACATAGCCTTAAATGAGATACCTATCCACTCCATTTTACCTCACCTTCACTCACCGTGACCTACCCAACACCTTTATCATACCTACGAAACCATAACCAACCATTTGACCTATGGATTCTATTCTAGCTTAGTCATTAGATTAGATCTATTTCTTATTGTGTTTTTAAGTTAAATACCTAAATCATTTTACAATAACAATAAGATTTACCTCATTTTCAGCATTAATTTGTTTAAAACAATGGGTGATCTAGCTTATTCTAGGCGAGTTCACTACCCATATTGTTTAATTATTTCTAGTGGTCTTGTTTTCATTTCGGTAGTTCCTCCTAGCTAAAAGGAAGCTCTCACGGTCGGTTGTGGATTCGAAGTCATATGCGCGCAACAACCCATCAAGCCCGACACTTGAACAAGCATTCCTCTATGATTACCCTATTTGTTTCGTCAACCATTCAAAGAAACAATCTAAATCAGGGGAAATAAAGACATCTAATTACATAATAGATGAAATGCTAGGTTTTGGAATAGTAGACATAAATATAGATTAGAGAAATTAGAGTTCATTCTTTGGATGTTACGGGTATTCTTTAATGTTTTTTCCTTTATGATTAATACATTCAATTATATTATTGAGTTGTTTAGTTCATCATACAATCCATATAGAAAGATGAAATGCAGAAAGAAATACACAACTCATTTTCAGAATTCAATGTTTTATTCATAAGAAATTTTAAATGTTCCCACACAAGCCATGGGATGTAACTGAAAAGTAAAGTACAGCTATTGAAATAAGAGGTACACATGCATGAAAAAGAAAATAAAGGAGTATGAGTGAACCCATCATTGCCTTGGGGTTTTCTTCTTTGGTTGAGACATCTCCATTTCTAGCTTTGTTCCTTCTTCATCTTCGTTGTAGAAGTCATTGTACCTGAAAAGAAGAAAAGAGGGAAACTATCAGTTACGAGCTCAAGGATCAATCCATATTCCTATATTGTCCTAATTCATGCATATGAATCTCTTAACAACATGAGATATAGTTTACTTGAAGATAAAATTGCATACATGTTTTACTCACTCAGAAAGAAAAAGAGAAAAGAAAATGAAAATCATGGACACAAGAGAGGCCAAAAAGCCTAAGTATTTTCTAACTATTTTCTTAAGTGTGTAGGTATAGGTTGCAACCAAGAAGAAATAGATAAGTCATAAGTACATGCTAGAATGAAGGAAAAATGCAACTCATGTTTCAGTAACTATCCTACAAATGGAAGAAGTTACAATACAAAGAGAGACTGGAAAATAGAAGTACATGTTTCAGTTTGTAACTAAATAAGAAGAATCATATTTCAAGAAGCTAAAGTTAACTGGAAAGAAAGGATTACAGCTGAAACAAAATAAAAAGAATATTCGTGGAAATTTTGATAGGGCTTTGCCATGTAAAATGGACATTTACGACTTTTCATCATGTTGTTTTCAACTAATACATGCTTTAAAAGAATTATGTAAATCAAGTAAGTGATACAAAAAAATAGAAAAGCATGCCATGATCAAGATAATAGTTATTATGTTTCAGTTTCCAACTACCAAATCAGCTTCAACAAAAAAGTGTTATATTCTATATTCTGAATTAGAAAATACAACTACTACACAATTTGAACAGGGGAAGGAAGAGAATTCTAGAAAAAAAGACATGGGTTCGCCATGAAAATCAACATTTCAAATTTTCCAGCATGCCAAAAATACTACTATCAAGGAAATAAAGCATCTAAGTAAAAGAAACAAGATTATAGTATTCCAACAAAGCGATAGAATCATCTTCAGAATCAAAGTATGCAACTACAGGCTACAAGGGA
The DNA here is from genome assembly GCA_018340775.1 of Taxus wallichiana var. yunnanensis. Taxonomy (NCBI): domain Eukaryota; kingdom Viridiplantae; phylum Streptophyta; class Pinopsida; order Cupressales; family Taxaceae; genus Taxus; species Taxus wallichiana. Next base: position 114,180,190 of record CM031241.1, on the reverse strand, counting down.
TCATTTGAAGGTAAACTCAAGAGATACAAAAAAGAATGCAAAGTTTTAGACATTTCATTTTACAGATTTTATCAAACTCAGAACATTGAGACAGGTTCAAGAATACTAAAGACTTACATCTCAAAGTATAGTTTTAAAATAAAAAGATCATGAAACAAGATGAGAGATACATAAATGAATCAAATTGATCCTGAATAATGAATTATAATAGTGGAAGCCATAAAGAACTCAAATACAGAGTACAGTTTTGGGAGAAGCTCAATACTTGAATAGATTCATCTACATCAATGACTCATCATAGTCATGAAAGGTAGCAAAATATAGGACAACCTAAGCTACAGAACAAGTAAAGCAACAATCCCAAAAACAAAGTTCCAGTTTTGCAGTATAAGAGTCAACAATGTTCATATTCTCCATAAGCAGAGAAGGAAATACCTTCTTGTATACAGACTCAGAAGGACCACTACATTTCAAGGAACATGGTAGAAGAAAAATAACAAGGTACATATTCTTCAGATCCTCGGAAGAGAAATTAAATGCAAACGAGCTTCGTTATTATAGTAAGTCTGAAAGAAAGAAAACTTTCAGCTTGCAAAGAATGTTTTCCAAACAGAGGTACAAAAGAAATGTGCACACGAATGGTATTCAACTGTCAAGTTTTAAAGAATACGGTTTTCCAGGGGTACAGTTAGAGAATGTTATCATCACAAAAATTAAGAAATAGCAATGTAGACCTAGTATCTCCATAGGATCCAGAGATATCGAAGTGAGATAAGAATACCCAAGTCAGAATGAATGCACATATCATATTTCTAGGTTATTAAAACGAAGCTTTCAATCAAAATACGAGTTCACAACACAACAGTCAATCAACTATACAACTCAAAGTTTTCGAACAGAACCAGAGTTTGAAAACTTCAAGGAAATTCTTCTCGAAGTTTAGAGACAAAACCCAACAAACGGTCAAAACCTCAAAAATTATTCACAGATGAAGTTAATGGCCACAAATAGAAGATTTGCAGAATCTTATCGAAGCAAATGGAACTTGAGGTTATAGATCTATAAATAATGGAGACCCAAATAAATTTTGAGCTCAAAAATGCAAAGCTTCTAGAAATCAAGAAGGTTCAGACATCATTAATGGTGGAAGAGGTAAAATGGCACCACAGAGTTGAAGAATTTCTCAAAACTCAGATCTACGAGTACCCATGTCTCGAAATCACACTTCCCAGCTTAATCGTAAAACCCATTAATGGGTATCAAAATCAGAGTAAGAACAAGTACTTACTGGTATTGAAGTTGAGTAAACCCTCAAGAGGTCATTGAATTCAGAGAAATAAGAGCAAGCTCAGAATGAGGTTCAACTCGAAATGACCAAGGCCGAGCCACAAAAACATAGAAAATGCAAAGGAAGAACAAATCATCAGTCCTTTTTAAAAATCAAAATGGTAATGACGAAGCAACAGTAATACCCAAGGAGGTCAAGACTTACCTTCCCTCATCAAACAGTGTGATAGCTACATAGAGTCGAGCTTCAAGTTACCAGCAATGGCGGCCAAGAAACAATGCAAAGATTTTGAGAACCAAGAAACCTCACATAGCTCCACAAAAGGTAGAAGACAAAAAATGAGCTCAAATATTTCTCAAAAAGAATGTACCAAGATCGGTAGTTCACAAAAATGGTGACCAAATCTCTTGTAGACTCCTTGCAAACATCAAAAGACAGAGATATTTTGAGAAAAAGACGAGCTCGAACCCACAAAAATGGTGACCGCATCGAGCAGAATCAAGAAAGTAGCTTGCGGAGGTTCTAAGAAATACTATAGACAAATATAGTACAACAATGGAGGTAAAACCCACAACCACCTCACTCATAATCTTCGGACATAGTATAAACAACAAGAAATACAGATGCAAGAGAAGCCTCAAAGAACCAATCTGCAATGGGATTCTGAGCTTCAAGTTACCAATAAGGCGTCAACAAAATTGTGCCAGGGCTTCGCCCACACACTGAAAATCTAAATGAAATGATTCTTAGTGTCAAACTTCCCATTCTGCTGAACTGAGCATTGGGTTAGTTTGAACTCAACCATGGTCAAAGATCAATGGCCGCAAAACTAAAGGACATCAGATCAACGCTCAAGGATCGATCCCCAATATTCAATGCAAACCACAGTGATCAAATGCCACCAACAACATTCAATGCAGGCCAAAACCCTAACTACAGTTTAAGGATCAAGGATAGAAATCGATGGTCTGCATCAAAGACCTAACTCAACCTTAGTTGCAAATGCCACCGACAAGCTCAAAGGGTCAATTCAATGTTGGAAGGGGCCAGCCCCATGTTTGAATAAAATAATCATTGCATATTGAATTTTATAAGTCTAAACTATATTCCAACTCCCAAATGATGCAAGTTCCCTTATATTATTTCAAAATCATGGTTTTGATGATCACTGAAAAGGGTAAAGTCCACCTTAGTCACTTCAAATAATGAAAAAGCCTATCAATATACAATGCATGATTAATCAAAGGTGGCAGACCATATAGTGGGCTATGTGTATTTAAAGGTGGCCGAATGTAATGTTTTTCCCCTTTTTCAAAGTGCCTTATATTATTTCAAAACCATGGTAATTTTCTAAGTCCACAAGAGTGGCCAAACTAGTGAAGACTAATGGTGAGGAGCAAGGGTGGCCCCACATACTGCAGAGAGAAAAGGAAGCATGTGCACATGGACAAGTGGTCCCTACAGTAGATGATTTACTTTGCAAATATTACAATTATTGTAATTATTTTGTTCTTGCACAGGGAGTTATTTTTGCATGCTTTCACTAGGGGATAAAATAAACAAGAAGACAAATTCACATGCACAAGGAAAGAGACTTGTCCAGTAAGCAAGCTTATTATTAGCAAATTATTCACCTTTATTTTCTTAAAAATAGAATAATCAACTTCAGTTTGATTGTAATGTAATCAAGGCTATTAATGCCTATTTGTAATTGCATGTTCTATTTTTATTCCTTTATCTATTATTAAATAAAGGATAAAAATAGGATGCATGGGTGAGTACAAGCCTTAATATATTTTTAGGAAGGGTGGGGGAAATTATTTTGCTATATATTGTGTGCTTTGGCGAGAAGCAAAGGAGGAAGACTTTTTGGATTTAGAGTCTTGAAGAAATGTTTTCCAGTTTTACACTCACGAATGTGAAGTTTTTCTGCCTTTCCAATTATTTGCAGTCTTGTGTATGTTTCTATTAGTCTTGTGAATGAAAATTCCTGGTTAATTATCTTACCCTGTTGTAAATTCAGTAATTTTTGCATGATGTTAATGTGTATGTTTAGCTTAGCAGTATTGTTGTGATACTTTCCCTCAATACATCCAAGTGTTTACCCTTAATATTTTATAGAAAATTATTGGTTCTTGCATCAAGAATCCTTTCACATATTATCTATGCATATACTCAGTCAAAGCCCTCATATAAATTTGGTGTATCACCTCAATTTTAAACCTTTTACAGTCATCTTTTACCATTAACCCCCAAAAATTAGTTTAGGATACATCAATAAGAAATCGGCCTTGATACCGGAGACTCGCCGCAAAATAGGTATACCCACTGACCTAAGGTTTTTACATTGTATCTACGAAAGAGAAATCAATTTTGCAAGCTTAGAACACCTACAACCATCTCTCTACTGAGTGCAATTTCAGAGATAACACTACTTGCACAACTTACTCACTGAAGAAAGAGAAAATGAGCCCATGAGATACTATTTCGACAAGTATAACATTTTATTGAATCACACCCCTGAGGAAGATATGTCTTCTCTTGATACTTAGAAAAATCATTTATAAGTGTCTAATTACTCGAGGTCGATATATGCTATGAAGAAATTATCTGAATTTTTTTCAAGAGTCCCAAAAAATTCTATCTAATTAGAAGATGATCTTATCATAACGAACAATAAAACACAAAATTCATCAAGAGAAATATTCAAAAGAAACAAGGTAAAGGCATTGATTCCTTCTGCAATTTTGTCAATGATCTAACTATACTAAAAATGTAAAAGTCTCAACATGTCCCATTTAAAATTCAAAAAAATGAGTCGGATTATTTGGAGCTCCTTTAAGGTTTTTTTGGAGTATCTTCATATTAATGCATCATGTGAAGATCAAGAATAAGAACAAGAAGATGCTCAAAAATTAATGAAATTGTAGATTCTAGAATTGCCTAATGTGAATATGATTTAGATGAAGAGGTAGAAAATTCCATGACTAATATGGATAGTTATTCTTGTATAGTCAATAATTTCTCACAATTATAAAATGGGGCCTCTTCCTCACGATGTGTAAGTGAAGTACTCTAATCCTCAGATGATGACTCTAAAAATAATATAAAATGAGGATCACAACTAACCACTCCCATGGAGCTAACAAAAAAATAAGCCTAAGAATACCTCAACGAAAACCAAATCTCCTTTTGCGGTTATGTATTTCTTCTCTTGTTTTCAAATCATTTTCTTATTTCGCTTATATCATTCCTCGGGATGTAACTCCTAATCCTGTTAAAGATGTCATTGTTTACCAAGATTCCATCTCCTCATCCTTTGACATCATTGATAATGTCAAGAATGTCAAACTCAAAATTTTGAATATAAATATATGATAACTCACCCCAAGAAATCTGATTAACTTTTGCATTTAATCAAACTAAGTAGTTCAAAGTATTGCTTCATCAAATAAATTGCCAAATGACCAATTCCTACTCCTCATGGCACTCCTTCTAAGAATATTATTTCTCCCACATCTTCCACATGTCAAAAAATTGAACGTTTCTACCTCTCTTTGGTAATCAATAGGAATAATTTGAGTAATTATATCATTGACTTTTGTACTTTTATTACTATCATTCCCAAAAAAATCCAAAGCTCTTGGTCTTTGTCTCAATTCTAGTACTAGAAAATTTTACTCCTTGGAGATGAAGAAAGTTCCTCTCATTGGTAAAGAAGAAGGTATTCAAGTCATATTTGCGGACCTCCATGATAATAATTTCTAGATGAATATACATGTAGCAAAAATTCTAGCTTCATATGGAATGTTATTAAGCTGATTTTTTTATCAAGATGTTGTTGGATATATATATATATATATATATAGACACATAGACACATAGATATATATATAGATATGTGTGTGTGTGTGGATATATATTTATGTATGTGTATATGTATATATATATATACATATACATATACATATATATATATATATACACATATACATATCTATACATATATACATATGTATATACACATATACATACATATGTATATGTATATATATACATATACACATACATAAATATATATCCACACACACGGACACACACACACATGTGTGTGTGTATATCTATATATATATATATATATATATATATATACACACACATATATGGATTGGTCACACACAACCATACTATTAAAGGTCAAATGAAGAAACTCATTCCTATAAGAAAATGGAGATACAATGTTTGGAGAATGGATGACCCAAGGGAAAATATTTTCTTCAAATATTCATGATACAAATTTGTTTTCATAACTTTGGAGGAAGATTTTGATATTAGCTTACTGATGGAGGAGTATCTAGGTTTGTTTGAGATAGTTGAGAAATTCCATGATGACTTGATGGAACAAAATTTGATAGGGTGCACTTCAAATTGTATATGGATACATGTTCTTTATTTGGTGATGATAAGGATAATAGGTATCTTTCCTTACTAGAAAACAAACCTTGATTGTATATTTAATGTGGTCCATCAATAAAAAGTGATATTTAATGGGTTATGGACATGTGAGCCCTAGGTGCCCAACCATCTTATGAAGACCCAGTATGAATATCTTCTAAACGATCATGAATGTGAATATGAGTATTTATCTTTCCTGTTTAGAGAAGATTATTGTACTCACAATTAATGGAAAGATGAGAGGATGTTTGAATATACCATCAATGTATTCATTCATGAGGATGATACCTTTACCATAAAGAGGATTATTACATCTCATGGATGCCATAATAAGAACTAAGATCTCTTTACTTGTGACCCAAAATTTTGTTTATTCTTTTTCAAGAAGATGAAATGCCACTTGAGTTACATCATAGCATACGACATGTCAAAAATGATCTAGTGAGTGTAAAGATAACTGTTTTGAGTAACTAGTTAACATAAATAAATGAAGGTCTATGATGATGTTGAAATTTTTGAAATATATTTTGGGAATAATTCCACAAAGAAAACGGTCACTTGGACTATGACAAAGAAATGAACAAATACCCATGAGAGAACATAAGCCTGGTTATGAACATGATGAGATTCTTTATGATCATTAACCCATTTTGTAATGTAATAAAGTGAAAAATGTGAAATCAAAAGAGTACAATGGATGAATTTCAAAATAAATTAGGAGGAGACAATTAACTAATCATGTGCATCCCCAATTGTAAAGATATTCATACAAACATCTTTAAGAAGAAAAACACAAATTTATGTTTTTCAAGCATATGAATAACTCCTACAACATCTTATCTACTCAAAAAGATGAGAAAGTGATCCTACATTATAGAATAGTTAATGGGATTATGGAATAAATTAATTTGGTAGTATTCATATGTGGGTAACATACATAAATATAATAAGTAATAAAATTAAAGAGGGTCGTGCCTCACATGTACATAGGTGAGTTATGTTATTTTAATTTTGTGTGTTTCAATTTTTCTTGGTTTATTTCCCTTTCCTTTCATGTGTTTCTTTTAATTTTCCCTTTTTACGTTGATTTCTTGTACTATTTGTTGTGACTAATGACTGTATTTCTTAGTGGATAAGGCACTAGTATTATCCTACATGAGATGTATGAGGTCCCTCATTATCTATCAAAATATATGTCTTCAAGACGAGAGACAAGCTCGTCATCATGCTAAACATCTAGCATGAAAAATTGAATTTTTTCTTTGTCAACAAAACCCACACTTGAAACCTCCTTTTCGATCATTGCAAACCCCACCCTTAATCCAACTAGCTTATATATTATGTATTCCTCATTATGGATGAGAGGAACATGCTAACATGGTTTTCAAATTTTTTTCATGTACATGGAAGTATATATAATCTATTTATGAGGTAATTTAGCTCTAAGATAGAATAAGTGTTATGTAAGGCATAAAAAGGATATTTTGGGTTCTCCATCTAGCTATTTATTACAGTGTTTTTTATTCCTATTGAGTGTGGATCTACTCTAGTTAATGTATGTGAAATATGCAAATTATTATTAACAACCTTAACGCTCTCATTATTTCCATATCTCCCAATTACCTCCTTCCTAGAAAATGTCTCCCTTATATTCTATAAATTTAATTTTCCACTAATTTAGTGGATTATTCTTGTGTGATGCCCACCTTAAAAACAACCTAAGGATTTTATTTTTACATTCAATAAATCGGAGCCTTCTTATTCCCAAGAAGCGACCTATTCCAGTGTTGTTGAAAAACCACTTATATTTCCCACACAAAATATTTTTCCAACAACTTTTGGCACCCACTATAGGGCATGTTTTTATTACAGGCATATGTATATATATATATATACCATACTATTAAAGGGTCAAATGAAGAAACTCATTCCCATGATAAAATGGAGATACAATGTTTGGAGAATGGATGACCCAAGGGAAAATATTTTCTTCAAATATTCAAGATACAAATATGTTTTCATAACTTTGGAGGAAGATTTTGAGATTCCCTTACTTGATGGAGGAGTACCTAGGTTTGTTTGAGATAGTTGAGAAATTCCATGATGACTTGATGGAACCAAAATTTGATAGGGTGCACTTCAAATTGAATATGGATACATGTTCTTTATTTGGTGATGATAAGGATAATAGGTATCTTTCCTTAGCAAAAACAAACCTTGATTATATATTTAATGTGTTCCATCAATAAAAAGTGATATTTAATGGCTTATGGACATGTGAGCCTTGGTGCCCAACCATCTTATGAAGACCCATTATGAATATTTTCTAAACAATAATAAATGTGAATATGAGTATTTATCTTTCCTGTTTAGAGAAGATTATTGTAATCACAATTAATGCAAAGATGAGAGGATGTTTGATTATACCATCAATGTATTCATTCACGAGGATGATACCTTTACCATAAAGAGGATTATTACATCTCATGGATGTCATAATAAGAACTAAGATCTCTTTATTGTGACCCAAAATTTTTGTTTATTCTTTTTCCAAGAAGATGAAATGCCACTTGAGTTACATCATAGCATACAACATGTCAAAAATGACCTAGTGAGTGTAAAAGATAAGCTCAAGCTTTGAGTATCTAGTTAACATAAATAAATGAAGGTCTATGATGATGTTGAAATTTTTGAAATATATTTTGGGAATAATTCCAAAAGAAAATGGTCACTTGGACTATGACAAGAAATGAACAAATACCCATGAGAGAACATAAGCCTGGTTATGAACACGATGAGATTGCTATGATCATTAACCCATTTTGTAATGTACTAAAGTGAAAACTGTGAAATCCAAAGAGTACAATGGATGAATTTCAAAATAAATTAGGAGGATACAATTAACTAATCATGTGCATCCCCAATTGCAAAAATATTCATAAAAACTTCTTTAATAAGAAAAACACAAATTTATGTTTTTCAAGCATATGAATAACTCCTACAACATCTTATCTACTCAAAAGTTGAGAAGTGATCCTACATTCTGAGAATAGTCAATGGCATTATGGAATAGATCAATTTGGTACTATTCATATGTGGGTAACATACATAAATATAATAAGTAATACAATTAAAGAGGGTCGTGCCTCACATGTACATAGGTGAGCTATGTTATTTTAATTTTGTGTGTTTCACTTTTTTCGTGGTTTATTTCCCTTTCCTTTCATGTGTTTCTTTTAATTTTCCCTTTTTACGTTGATTTCTTGTTCTATTTTTGTGACTAATGGTGTATTTCGTGAGTGGATAAGGCACTAGTATTATCCTACACGAGATGTATGAGGTCCCTCAATATCTATCAAAGTATATGTCTTCAAGACAAAGATAATTGTCATCATGCTAAATGTCTAGCATGAAAACTTGAATTTTTTCTCCACTCAACCAAACCCACACTTGAAACCTCCTTTCCTAATCATTGTAAACCCTTAATCCAACTAGCTTATATATTATGTGTTCCTCATTATGTATGAGAGGAACATGCTAACATGGTTTTCAAAAAAATTTCATGTACATGGAAGTATATATAAATCTATTTATGAGGTTACTTAGCTTACTTATTATATTTATGTATGTTACCCACATATGAATAGTACCAAAGTAATTTATTCCATAATGCGATTGACTATTCTATAATGTAGGATTACTTTCTCAACTTTTTGAGTAGATAAGATGTTGTAGGAGTTAATCATATGCTTGAAAAACATAAATTTGTGTTTTTATTCTTAAAGAAGTTTGTATGAATATTTTGAAATTGTGGATGCACATGATTAGTTAATTGTCTCCTCCTACTTTATTTTGAAATTCATCCATTGTACTCTTTTGATATCACATTTTTCACTTTATTACATTACAAAATGGGTTAATGATCATATGAATCTCATCATGTTCATAACCAGGCTTATGTTCTCTCATGGGTATTTGTTCATTTCTTGTCATAGTCCAAGTGACCATTTTCTTTGTGGAATTATTCCCAAAATATATTTCAAAAATTTCAACATCATCATAGACCTTCATTTATTTATGTTAACTAGTTACTCACTACAGATTATCTTTTACAATCACTAGGTAATTTTTGACATGTCGTATTCTATGATGTAACTCAAGTGGCATTTCATCTTCTTGAAAAAAGAATAAACAAAATTTTTGGTCCAATAAAGAGATCTTAGTTATTATTATGAAATCCATGAAATGCAATAATCCTCTTTATGGTAAAGGTATCATCCTCATGAATGAATACATTGATGGTATATTCAAACATCCTCTCATCTTTCCATTAATTGTGAGTACAATAATCTTCTCTAAACAGAAAGATAAATACTCATATTCACCTTCATGATCGTTTAGAAAATATTCATCCGGGTCTTCATAAGATGGTTGGGCACCGGGGCTCACATATCCATAACCCATTAAATATCACTTTTATTGATGGACCACATTTAATATACAATAAAGGTTTGTTTTCTAGTAAGGAAAGATAGCTATTATCCTTATCATCACCAAATAAAGAACATGTATCCATATTCATTTTGAAGTGCACCCTATCAAATTTGGGTTCCATCAAGTCGCCAAGATGTTGTTGGATATATATATATATATATCTCTGTGTGTGTGTGTGTGTACACACACACACACACACACACACATAGACACATAGATATATGTAGATATGTGTGTGTGTGTGGATATATATTTATGTATGTGTATATGTATATATATACATATACATATGTATACACACACACACACATATGTGTGTGCGTGCGTATGTCTATATATATATATATATGGATTAGTCACACACAACCATACTATTAAAGCGTCCAAATGAAGAAACTCATTCCAATAAGAAAATGGAGATACAATGTTTGGAGAATGGATGACCCAAGGAAAATATTTTCTTCAAATATTCAAGATACAAATTTGTTTTCATAACTTTGGAGGAAGATTTTGAGATTCCCTTACTGATGGAGGAGTACCTAGGTTTGTTTGAGATAGTTCGAAATTCCATGATGACTTGATGGAACCAAAATTTGATAGGGTGCACTTTAAATTGAATATGGATACATGTTCTTTATTTGGTGATGATAAGGATAATAGGTATCTTTCCTTACAAAAACAAACCTTTATTGTATATCTAATGTGGTCCATCAATAAAAGTGATATTTAATTCGTTATGGACATGTGAGCCACACGGTGCCAAACCATCGTATGAAGACCCAGTATGAATATTATCTAAACGATCATGAATGTGAATATGAGTATTTATCTTTCCATTTTAGAGAAGATTATTGTACTCACAATTAATGGAAAGATGAGAGGATGTTTGAATATACCATCAATGTATTCATTCATGAGGATGATACCTTTACCGTAAAGAGGATTATTACATCTCATGGATGTCATAATAAGAACTAAGATCTCTTTATTATGACCCAAAATTTTTGTTTATTCTTTTTCAAGAAGATGAAATGCCACTTGAGTTACATCATAGCATACGCCATGTCAAAAAAAAACCTAGTGAGTGTAAAGATAACTATTTTGAGTAACTAGTTAACATAAATAAATGAAGGTCTATGATGATGTTGAAATTTTTGAAATATCTTTTGGGAATAATTCCACAAAGAAAACGGTCACTTGGACTATGACAAGAAATGAACAAATACCCATGAGAGAACATAAGCCTGGTTATGAACATGATGAGATTGTTATGATTATTAACCCATTTTGTAATGTAATAAAGTGAAAAATGGGAAATCAAAAGAGAACAATGGATGAATTTCAAAATAAATTAGGAGGAGACAATTAACTAATCATGTGCATCCCAATTGGAAAAATATTCATACAAACTTCTTTAAGAAGCAAAACACAAATTTATGTTTTTCAAGCATATGAATAACTCCTACAACATCTTATCTACTCAAAAAGTTGAGAAAGTGATCCTACATTACAGAAAAGTCAATGGGATTATGGAATAAATTAATTTGGTACTATTCATATGTGGGTAACATACATAAATATAATAAGAAATAAAATTAAAGAGGGTCGTGCCTCACATGTACATAGGTGAGTTATGTTATTTTAATTTTGTGTGTTTCACTTTTTTCTTGGTTTATTTCCCTTTCCTTTCATGTTTTTCTTTTAATTTTCCTTTTATGTTGATATCTTGTACTTATTTGTTGTGACTAATGACTGTATTTCTCGGTGGATAAGGAACTAGTATTATCCTACACGAGATGTATGAGGTCCCTCATTATCTATCAAAGTATATGTCTTCAAGAAAGAGACAATTGTCATCATGCTAAATGTCTAGCATGAAAAATTGAATTTTTTTCTCTGTCAACCAAACCCACACTTGAAACCTCCTTTCCTAATCATTGTAAACCCTTAATCCAACTAGATTAAATATTATGTACTCCTCATTATGGATGAGAGGAACATGCTAACATGGTTTTCAAATTTTTTTCATGTACATGGAAGTATATATAAATCTATTTATGAGGTTACTTAGCTCTAAGATAGAATAAGTGTTATGTGAGGCATAAAAGGGATATTTTGGGTTCTCCATCACGGCTATTTATTGCATAGTGTTTTTATTCATATTGAGTATGGATCTACTCGGTTAATGTATGTGAAATATGTAAATTATTATTAACAACCTTAACCTCTCATTAAATCCATATCTCCCAATTACCTCCTTCTAGAAAATGTGTCCCTTATATTCTATAAAATTAATTTTCCACTAATTTAGTGGATTATTCTTAATGTGATGCCCATCTTAAAAACCACCTAAGGATTTTATTTTTCACACATTCAATAAATGGGAGAGTTCTTATTCTCAAGAGGAAGCGACCTATTCTCGAGTGTTGTTGAAAAACCACTAATATTTCCCACAAAACATATTTTGCCAACAACTTTTGGCACCCACCATGGGCATGTTTTTATTTTGTGCACCCACATAAAACCCATAAAATTTATAATACCATAAAATACTAAAAATATCTTCCCAAATGTATCAATGCTTAATTTTTCCTCTAAACACAAAATATATACACTTTGGTATATTTTTAGGTCCTAAAACATATTAATGTATACAAGGTTCCTAAGCAAGAAAACTAGTGGTTGAAAAATCCTTTATCCCTTAGATTTCTTTATCACTTGAACTTTACTAGTTTTACAAATATTATATATCTACCCGTAGTTGAATGATTTATCTTTTGATTTCCCATACACTAGCACCTAGCTAGGATAGAAGCACCCAAGTGCTCTTGTCCCTCCTAACCACCTTTTCATTCACTTTATTCTTCTTAATCTTTTGGTTACTTTTAACTTCTTGGTCACATTTTAACACTTTGGGTTGGCATTTTGGTTATCAATTACAAAATTGAAGTAAGGGAATATTATATGTACTTAGTCACTTCTCTCAAATAACTAGACATACAACATAAATAATATCTATCACCACTATGCTTGCTTAAAACACACAATATAATTATAACAAATACATCTAGCACATCCATATCAAGGACAAGGGATACATTTATCTGCATATACTAAATATGAAGGTATTTCATTCTATTCCATCCCACAAATTTTTCATACTAAAAAAATTTATAGAATCTAGCCCACTATTAACGTGTAACTCTGTATGTAAGGCCGCAACTAGGACATGGGACATTAATACAAACACATACACAAAGAACTACATGGAGCCTAAGATGTAGTGCATCACTCGATCATAAGTTTACTTTTTGGTTATAGTCGGGGTCATTTTGACTCCAAATTCTACATCCATTTTATTATATTTGATGTGGTTTATGGGCATATACGTCGAGTTAAATATTGTGTAGGTTACAATTGTGATCGAAACCTTAATAGAGAAGTTAGAGTGACAAAGAAAATATTAGAGCAAAGGCCTTACAACATAGAAAAGATCATAAGTGAGCATCTAAGAATACACAGGTCTCAAGACTAGTCACTAGCACCTAGGACACTCATGTCCTCCTATGGGAGATTCTGTCCTACACATTTCTATACTCCAAAATCTTCATCAAGACATTATAGCATGATTTCTATCCTATTCTATCATATACATAGTCATGATAATTCCCAAAGCACACAAAATCAACAAATACTCATCCTTCTCTCATTGGATTATGGTTTTACATTTATTGAATGTTTATTACTTGTGCATACTGTACATAATTCTTGAATATCATTTATTACAGTAGTTACCTAAAATAAGATTTAATTCAAATTAGATTAAATCACTTTGTGAACCCATTTGTTCAAAACTTACCTTACTTCAAGACCTTTTTGTGTCCATTACCCATAGTGTTCATTTTCATCCTCTTAAGAACATTGATATTCCTCCATCTTCTTGTAAGGATTCTAAATAAATGGATCAATATGATAATCCCATGTTAACTAAGTAAACATTCATCTTGAAAACATTAAAGCTTTTGAAAGTGAACACTTGTACGATGAGGAAACTAATCTCAATCAAGAGAAACTCAAAATATCACTAATTTACATTTTTATCGACAATAAACCCTCACATATTCCACATGTCCTAAATGCTCCAATTGCCACTAAAAATTCTTAAGATACTACCACACTTCCTCTCAATGTTTCTTCCTCACTCACCATGACTTCCACTAAACCATCGAGCATTCCTATTATTATTTCTACAACCACCAATCATGCCCTCACCTCCTTGTAACAGGATTTTCAATCCCACATTCCTCGGTTACAATAAGCCTCTTCAAAATACTATCCATCCTTAGATTCCTCACTCCCGCTACATAGCCCTTTTCCACCTACCATATCCACCTATCCATTTCCTCCTAACTTTTTCACACATAATATTCCTACCTTTAATGTTTATGGATACCCTTAGGAGAACCTTATTTCATTTAACGTTACATATATTTACTATTTTTATGACTATACACTATTAGATAAATGTTTCCTTGAATATTACATGATTATGCTATGTGATGGTTCTATGATCTACCTGCCCATTCAATAAAATATTTTACATCCTTAAAAGACACATTCCTTTCTCATTCTTATATAAATATTGGCACTAATATATCCTATGCACAATTAGATGAATTCAAATAAGGATCCAATGAACATATTGCAGAATATTTTTTGTGATATAAGAATAACCTTGACAAAATTGCCAATATTCTAGCTGATTCATAATTTCAAGGCTTATTCATTCACAACCTTTTCCTCCACTCCAAGAGTGTTATTTTAAAGACTTTGTATTTCCTTTAATTGTGTCACATGATCAAAATATGTGAAACCAAATTATTAAATAAGGGAAAATTGAAGTATTAGGACAATTCCTCCACTTCACTTTCAATAAGTTTCAAGCCAAATCTGCATTCAAATCATCTACAAATCCTACAAAATCCAAACCTACTGTTAATTCTATCTCTCCACCAACCACATTTCAATTAAAATCCATGAGTTGCACCTTTACTAATATACCTTACACACCTCAATTCCTATTGCAAAAACTTAGTCAAAGCAATCTGATTACCCTCCCTCCACTTATTACTATAGATCCTTCTCGATCACGTTGATGTAAATACAATGAAAATGCACTGTGTGATTATTACAAAAACTATGGGAATTCTATTGTTTTTTCATTAAGATCAAACATCTTATTTAAAAAATTATTGATAACAATTCTATCAAGATTCATGAGATGTCTACTTCTAAACTAGTCAATGATAATCAAAAGCTTAAAATATTCAATGACTAATTACCAAATCATGGAAAATTGGCTACCGATTCTTCTTTTCAATCACACATATGATGTAGTAGAACATCCATCA
This sequence comes from Taxus wallichiana var. yunnanensis, assembly GCA_018340775.1. NCBI lineage: Eukaryota > Viridiplantae > Streptophyta > Pinopsida > Cupressales > Taxaceae > Taxus > Taxus wallichiana. The sequence continues at coordinate 114,164,542 of CM031241.1, read as the reverse complement.
TAGGTACCACTTTATTTTCTCATTGTTATTGGTAACATGTCACCACCAGTTATTACATTCTTAGATTGTGATTAGTATTATTCATTCTCCTCGATTCATTTCATATCAATGATTCTATTGGTACCCATACAATAAAAAAATACTACACGGTCCATCCCTTCACTCATTCAAACATATTCTTTATGGAAATATTGTTATCCATAATCTTTCCAACCTCTCATATCACATTAACAGTCTTGATTCACACAGGCATGTCTTCCTTGCCATTATTTTTGGGTCTCTTACCTTACCAACATGATTCCTTGTTACAACTTAAATAAAGTGTTTTTACATGTTCTTAGGTCTCCTTGTATTTTGTCTTCCCAATATACTCCTTCCATGCTCTAATTCTTCCTTAAGTTCATCTATAACAAGTAATTTGTCACCATCAAAGGTATTTCTATACACATGCCATTACCTTTTCTTATTCTTTCTTTTGTTCTAACCTATTCATTAAACCTAGTACTCTAACACCTATCAAGTATAAATATATCTTTGCACCTACCTTTCCCAACCATACATTTCCTAAATCATGACCTCATTATCCTCAATAGTACATTATTCCACCCCTTCGGCTAAATCCCCTACTCGAAGTCCATTACTCTCCCACGTGTTCTCCACCTCCTTTAATGCTTCAGTATCTCTCACTTACACATATTTATTTTCCTACACAACTAGTCCTATACCATGATCATATGCATTTTCCTTCTTAGATAACAGATAAGGGACACTCGCTCTTCTTTATCGTCACTTAGCTTTCCATATCTTACACATTTGGGGAATCATACTTTCCCCCTCCACCACTACTTCCTACACCTATACTCTACTCATATCTTCTCTACTACATTTCACCATTTGTGCTTCAAGTAACTAGTATTTAACACAAATCACCTTTAAGACCTTTATTACTCAATGAAACACTTTGTTCCTCTATGGTTCAAACTTGACCGTTGAAGGAGAAACTCTCAAATTAACCTCACATAAAAACATCAGTTGGGGAAATTGTGGATCCTCCCATTTACACATTTTACACATCACAACACACTATCACTCTTACACAACATCTACACATCTTGGTTGTTTTAATCTCATTCACTTCTATTATTCACATGTTGCACTTTATTTCCTATTCTAGACAAATTATTTGTATATCAAATATATTTTACTATACAAACATAAATACACACATGGTATCTTGAGGTGAATGCACCAATTCTAAATATTCTTACATGATGCATGATGCTTGAAACCAATATTTATCGGTTCCATATATTCTCCTAGGAGAATATATCTTTATTATTATGCTACTACACAACACATGTCCTATTATTACATTATTTACTACCCATTGTCATCACTACCTACTTTTCAATTATATATACACACTTTGACATACTACTTATATTTATAACATACTTATATGTATAATGTATTTGTTGGTATCCAAATTCCTTACAATTTTATCTCACTCCTTTTATCCTTGAAATTCTTCATTTTGTGGGCTATGTCTTGTTTTTATCTCCTATATTGATGAGTGAAAGCTTTATCCTTCATTTGGTTACCATGATCAGTCCTTACTTTGGTCGAGGATTACTTAAAGTCAATATTTTTTTTTCCTTTCCTTTGTCCATGTGAAAGAAATTGTAACTTGGGTTTTTCCCTTCCTTTTATTTTTTTCCACAGATCACATTTAGTTTTCCTATCAATTTTTTTCCCAATATCTGTGGAAACACGGTCCTTTCGATTGGATGTGGCTTGGTGGATCACATTTGGGCCTTATATAATTTCCAAATTCTTTGTCCTTAAAGAAAGATTCATTTCCTCGGAGTGCAAATGGTGATTTCCCTACATTTTACGGTTTGACAGTTGTGTTTTCCCTGTCAATTTATATCTCAACATTTGTGGAAACGTTGTACTTTTTGATTGGATGTGGCTCCGTGGGAATTTTGAAACACTAATGCCTGCTTCAACTCAGGTTTTTTCACATGGAGGCCTTGTGCTCATCTGAAAATTCACCTCTTAGTTTGACCTTTGGAGTTGCACCAGGAGACACGTGGAGGTTTCCGCTGCCCTTGCCCAGACTTAGAAATTTTTTTCATGTGGCCAGTGTAACTTTGTCGGACCATCGACACATGGAGGGATGGCACTCATTTGAGGATCCAACTCTGGGTCCTACCTTAGAAGTTGTGCCAAGGAGACACATGGTGAGCCCGTGCTTGTTTGGGGTCTCTACTTTTGGGAACCATCTCAAAGTTGCGCTAGGGAGACATGTGGAGGCTTCGCTAGCTCCTCTTTATACTTAAACTTTTCAAGAAAATTTCTAAGGCCTGGGACATGTGGAGGACCCATGCCTATTTGAGGACTCCTTACCAGATTTTATCATTTAAAGAGTGCCATGGGACACGTCGATGTTTGATCACTCTGCCCTTGCTTGGACTTTTCAATGGCTAAGAGAAAACTATATCAGGACCCTAGACACATGGGGCTTTCCGTTGGTACTTAAAAGTTTTCAATAACTCTTCCCATCGAGACATGTGGTGAGCTGCGCTTGTTTGGGGTCTCCTCTTTTGTGCACCATATCAAAAGTGTGTCATTGAGACACATGGAGGCTTCCATCGGCTTCTTTTTATACTGATAATTTTCAAAGGGAAAAGGTGATTTGCTTGGACCTAGGGCATGTGGAAGGCCTGCACTTTTTTAGAAACTTGCCTCTGTACTTCACCTTTACGGATTGTGCCAACGAAATACATGGATGACTCTAATCTAAGTCAAGAAGGGAAAAATCAATGGTTGATGTGCATTGTATCTGATTCTACCACCATTTTTTCTCCAAGACTCTAGGAGATGTGAATATGCATTGTTTTTCATCATTTTGTGATAAATCCACTAGTCGTTTTGTCTACAAAATGAAATTTAAGAGGACAAAATTGACAAGGAGATTTATAAAAAAATGATGAAAAGCAATGCGTATTCACATATCCAGGAGTCCTAGAGAAAAATGGTAGTAGAATTATATACAATGCACATCAACCATTGATTTTTCCCTTCTTAAATTTATATTAGAGTCATCCACGTGTTTCCTCGGCACAACTATAAAGGTGAAGTATGAGGCAAGTTTCAAACAAGCGAGGGCCTTCCATGTGCCTGGGCCCAAGAAAATCATGTTTTGGCCTTTGACAAGTATTAGTATAAAAATAGCAAGCAAAACCCTCCACATGTCTCAATGGCACAATTTTGATATGGTGCCAAAAGTGGAGACCCCAAACAAGCGCAGGCTCACCACGTGTCTCAGTCCGGTAGAGTTGTTGAAAAAGTTGAAGGACTAGTGGAAGGAACCATGTGTTTAGGGTCTGAGATAGTTTTCCTTGGCATCAAAAAGTCTAATCAAGGGTAGAGTGATAAAAAAATTCCACGTGTCCCCATGGTGCTCTTTCAACGGATACATTATTAAGGAAGGTCCCCAAACAGGTGCGGGCCCTCCACGTGTCCCAAGCCTTAGAAATTTTCTTGAAAAGTTTAAGAATAAAGAGGAGCCAACGAGCGGCGTCCATGTGTCCCCCTGTGCAACTTTGAGATGGTGCTCAAAACCAGAGACCCCAAACAGCGTGGGCTCACCACATGTCTCCTTGGCGCAATTGCTAAGGTAGGACCCAGAGGTAGATCCTCAAATGAGTGTCGGCCCTCTGTGTGTCCATGGTCACGATAGAGTTTCACCGACGCCGCATGAAAAAAAAATTAAGTCTAGGCAAGACAGGCGGAAACATCCATGTGTCTCCCTCGTGCGACTCCAAAGGTCAAACCAAGAGGTGAATTTTAGATGAGCACAGCCCTCTATGTAGACAAAACTTGAGTTAAAGTGGGCTTTAGAGTTTCAAAATTCCCAAATGAGCTGCATCTAATCGAAAGGACCACATTTCCACATGAGATCTTTGAGATAAAAATTGATAGGAAAGCAAAACGTGACTATGGAAAAAACATAAGGAAGGAAAAACCGAGTTTACATCCAAGTTACAAATTCTTTCACATGGATAGAGGAATGGAAAAAAAATTCTAGACTTTAAGTAATCCTTGACCAAAGGAAGGGACTGATCATGGAAACCAAATGAAGGACAGAGCTTTCGTGCATCGATCGTGGAGATATAAAACACGACATAGCTTTGTAAAATGAAGAATTTCAAGGAAAAGCAGGGCGAGATAAAATTTAGCACCAACACATGCACACATGGTATCTTGAGGTGAATGCATGAATTCTAAATATTCTTACACGATGCATGATTCTCAAAACCAATCTTTACTAGTCCCATATATTCTCCTAGGAGAATCTATATTTATTATTATGCTACTACAAAACACATGTCCTATTATTACATTATTTACTACCCATTGTCATCAGCATCTAATTTTCAATGATATATACATACTTTGACATACTACTTATATTTATAACATACTAATGAGTGCTTCATGTGTAGCATTTTCCTTACAGATATTCTATACAAACATGTTTATCTGTTAATTTTTTCTATTATTTGTGGGCTATTCCTATGTTATGTTTGATCCTTATTCTCTTATCACCACTTCAGCGTTGATTGTCTTGTGACATTGTGAGAGATATCCCATATATGCATCCCACTTTTAATGGTATTGATTTACTTCATATTTATTTTATACATTGTTTTCTATTGTATGCTATGTCCTTTAAACTAAAAATTGTTAATATCATACATAGTTTACACATGCCTTAGTTTATCCCATGCACATCCCCTAACCCTTACAACTATCTAACATACGATATGCATATTATTTTAGGTCCTCTCATTTTGATAGAACCCTCCTAAATTTGTCACACACACACCAAGCGAGTGGTGGAAACTCTTTGGGTGAACAAATTACCCTCACAACATCAGAAAACTCCATAATAGAACATCACAATACCGAATTGGCTAAAGAACATAGTCATAAATTAGTCAATAATTTTTCTTGGATTAAAAATAGAGAGTAGACACTAGTGCCCAGTGCTTGAGACATGAATGGTACTGGAACTTGTGTGTCATGGGGGTAAAATCAAGGTGTTTCTTAGTTTAGGAAAGTTTCTAATAGATTATAGTATAGATCTATTACATCAACCACCTAGTTTTAGTTACAAAATTCAGTAACTTGGTTACATTTTGGTAACATTTCAGCTATAATTTAGTTATAAATTAGTTATAAATTGGGATGTGTCAATATATAATGGAAGTTATCATTTCGGGAAACATCATGCAGGAAATAAAAACAGACCTCTCTCCTCAACACTATTCTCTGAGTGTGATATTGCAAAAAAAATAGATCTTGTTGTGAGATCACCGGAAACCCCGCTCTTGGTGTGAGATATCCCGAGAAAACTCACTCTTGGTGTGAGATCACCCAAAAACCTCATCCTTAGGAGTAGGATGCTAAAACATGTGGTTTGAATCTTTCTTGGCTAGGAATTGATCACTCCCAACCGCATCTAGTAAAATACAAAAGAAAAACATGACTACTTTCTATTTTATACTTTCTCTTAAATCAAGGCACTCTTTCCTTAGGTACTACTTTTACACACACTTTACTAAAATTTTCATATACATGACTTTGACTAATCTCTTGCTCTTTCTTTGTAGGTATATCTTAGCACACAACAGAAGAAACTCACATAAGTAAACATAAGCTTTAACAACATGATATTACACACATGATTCACCACTAATTCTACCTCCATTTCCCAATTGTCACTCATCTCATTACAATTAATCTACGCTTCACATGGGCACTTATCCATTCAAAAATATATTAGCTATAATCCACTATGGATTACAAGTTATGTATCTTATGTCTAATTTATGATATCTAATATTCACTCAACAACATAAAGTGGGGAAATTGTAGAGACAAAATATATGGACTTGGGTACATTTCTGAGGTCTTAAATCATATTAATGTATAAATGATTCCTAAACAGGAAAATTCATGGTTGACAACCCTTTTCTCCTTTCAATTGATTTATCTCTTGTACTTTACTTGTTTTACATGTTAGGAAAAAAGAGATAAAATATGCGAATAGTCCCTCACGGAATCGCAACAATAGAAACTAATATGCGAAAATTATTCTGGACCTCAAATAAAAGTGCAGAATAAAATAACACAACACAAAGAGATAGTATTTAACATGGTTCACCCAATTTGGGCTACGTTCACAAAGAATCACTTGCTCATATTTTATTACAAGCCACCACTCTCTCAATACAATACCTAGATCTGTTTGGAGCTATGATCAACAAACTCTATAGAATTCACACAAGAAGACAATTACTTAAGTAGTTTTACAAAACCGTGGGTATACAAACCATGGGTAAAAACCGTCCCATAAACCTTTGGGTCAAAATCCTACCCATATGATAAAATCATATTTCCCGATATATCGGGCATGTTTTAAGGCCCAAAATTTTTTTAGAGTATCCAGAACCCCGGTGAGGATACATGAAAAGTGTCATGTATTCAACACTTTCACACATGAAAATAGGCTCCACAACCTAACAATCTCCCACTTGTAGACTAGTTTTCCTCTAAGAAAGCTTCTTAACCCTTCACTAGTTTCCATGAAGACCAACCAAAGCTGAACATAGCTTCAATTTTTACCTTGTGACCACCTTGGTCATCATGTCTATAGGATTCTAATTGGTATGAATCTTCTCCATCTTGAACTTCTCTTCCTCCAAAGTTGTCCTGATGAAATGGTACCTTAACTATATATGCTTTGTCCTAGAGTGGAAAGCAGAGTCCTTAGCTAGGTGTATAGCACTCTGACTATCACTATACAACTTTCCTTCCTCCTGCTTATGGCCCAACTCCTCAAGAAATTGTTGTAACCAAATCATTTCTTTACTTGCCTATATAATGAACAACATACTCAGCTTATGTGGTTGACAAGCCACTAGATTCTATAGTCATGAAATCTAGCTCACTTTGTTGTCCCACCTACAGTGTAAACATTACCTATCGTGCTCCTCTTATTGTCTACATCTCCATCCATATCTCTGAATCTACATAACCACCCAAATTGGTTTCGATCCTTTGTAGCACAAAGTTGTCCCCATGGTCCCTCTTAAATCTTGAAGGATCCACTTTACTACCTACCAATGATCTCTACTTGGATCACTCATAAATCTACTCACTTTGCTCCCACCATGCGAAATATCGGGCCTAATGCACACCATGACATACATCAAACTACCAACTGTTTGATGAGTAAGGTACCTTGAACATCTTGTTTCTCTCTGCTTTGTCTTGGGATATTGTTCCTTTGATAACTTGAAATGCCACCGCCAAAGGAGTCCCAACCAGGTTTACAATCCACTGCATATTAAACCTCTCTAAGACTTTCTTAATGTACTCTTCCTAAGAAAAATTCAACGTCCTTTCCTTCCCATCCCGAGATATACTCATACCAAGGATTTGTCAGCTGCCCCAAATCCTTCATAAAGAAAGGATTCACTTAAGCTTCTTGAGTACTTTTATTTCCCGCATGTTTTTACCTTTAACCAACATGTCATCCACATACTGAAACATAGGATAATGTAACTGCCATCCTCAAATTTATTTGTATACATGCAATGGTCATAATGAAATCTAATATAACCTTGCTCCATCATGAAGCTATCAAATTTCTTATACCATTGACGTGGAGCTTGTTTCATGCCATACAAGCTCTTCTTCGGTTTGCACACCATCTCCTCTTTACCTTTGACCTCATAGCCCTCTAGTTGCTACATATATAGTTGCTCCTACAAATCACCATGGAGAAATTTAGTCTTTACATCAAGGTGTTCTAAGTGCAAGTCTTACTGCTTTGACAACTATTCCTAGAAACAATTCTAATAGAAGTCATTTTTACTACGGAAAAAAAAATTCATCAAAATCTATACCTTTTACTGTTTAAACCCCTTGACCATTGACCGGGCCTTGTATCTTTTCTTGCCTCCTTCTTCCTCTTTGAATCTAAACACCCACTTATTCTATAATGCTCTTTTTCCTTGGGTAGTTTCACAAAATCCCATTTACGTTCTCCATGAGAGCTGATGCTCCTCATCCATGGCTTGCTCCCACATTTTCTTGGCATCTACCCGCATTGCTTCATCAAATCTCTTTGGCTCTCCACTATCGGTGAGTAATAAATAATACAGAGAAGGAGAAAAACGTTATGGTTCTCTTCTTACCCTAGAAGACCTCCTCAATATAGGAGTTTGGGGTTCTTGTTGAGGAGGTTCCTAAGGCGATTCATGTGTCACTTTTCCATCCGGAAGATTCTCTACCACAACATATTATTTCTTGGATTCTTTCCTATTTTTCTGCAACATTGCTACTTATACATGACTTTCTCATTAAAGACCACATCATTAGATCGAATTATTTTCTTGTCCTTAATACTACAACATTTATATTCAAAGTCATCACAACCATAACCAATGAAAGTACATTTTTCTCGACTTAGCCTCTAGGCTTGGTCATATCATCCTTGTCTATATGAACAAACACCTCACATCCAAAGACTCTAGGACATGAATAATCAACTTTCTTACCATACCAAGCCTCCTCAGGTATGCCTCCTTCCAAGGCATTCGAGGGTCCTTTATTTATCAAGTACATAGCTGTGCTCACCACTTCGCCCAAAGAAAGAGGTAGTCCTGCGCATGTAACCTCATGCTCCTAACATGTTCCATTATTGTTCTATTCATCCTTTACGATACCCCATTCTCTCGCTGATTTCTTGGAACCATCTTTTGCCTATGGATTCCATTCTTAGAACAATAATCATCAAATTCATTTTTGTAATACTCCCTCCATTATCTAACTTTGAGACATTTTAGCTTAAGACCTGTTTTATTCTCTACCAAGGCTTTCCATTTAACAAAAGTTTCAAATACATTAGATTTGTTTCTAATACAATAAACACAAACTTTCCTTGTTGCATCATCACTAAAGTAACATAATAACTTGAACCCCAAGAGATGATACAGGCTCGCCCCCACACATCGAGAATGCACGAACTCTAACTTACTCTCTTTCTTTGTAGGTCCAACCTTGAGAAACCTTACTTGATTTTGTTTCCCATATATGCAATCCTCATAGAACTCCGAACCTATTTACGTATATCCGGGAAAATTCTTTTTATGATCTCCATGCCCTTATGGCTCATATGACTAAGCATATAGGGCCAAAATGTTGTATCTATACAAGCAACGAGATTACAAACATTAGTGCTATAAGTTGTTAAATACAAGGTTCCAACCTTCTTACCTCTTGCCACCACAAGAGCACCCTTGGTAACCTTCCAAGAGTCTGCTATAAATATCACAAAGTCAACCATCACTTTCCAACTACCCTTCCAATATAAATTTCATCTTAATGTAGGCACATATCTGCCATCCTTCAATGAGACAAGTATTCCTATTCTACATCTTAACTCGAATGTAGACCTTTTCCAACTATGCTATAAGGCTCATCATCACCAAGAAAAACATGCCCAAAATCTCCTTGAACATAATCAACAAAATAATGCCTATTTGGAGTAGCATGGAAAGAAGGCCTTGAATCTAAAACCCAAGATTTAGTAATATTGTGTAAAGAAAGAATCAAAGCATCCTGACATACATTACTCGTTTCCACATTTGCCTCCTTGTTTTCTTCCTGTTCTTTCTTCTTGTCTTGAAGATCCCAAAAGTCCTTGTTTTCATTACCAAACTTTCCACAGTGCTAGTATACTATCTTGCTTTTTGATTTTGACCTTTCCGGATCCTTTGATTTTCCACGGTTTCCTCTATTCTTTTGTCTCCCTCTAGTTTCCATTGACAAAGCATTCCCTAAAGTAGAATATTCACTAGAGATTTTTCTTCACATTTCCTCACTTAGAATCACCCCTACAATATCCTCAAACTTCAACTTTGAGTTAGCGAGGAGCTGAGTTGCTTACTTACTCGGGTAAAGAGCACAAAACTAATAAATCCCTAAATTCTTCATCAAATTCTATTGTAACCAAAGCTAGCATATTTACAACCGTATTAAAATCATTTAGATGATATGTTACTGAACCATTCTCAGACATCTTCATATTAAACAACTTTTTCATTAAAAATATCTTATTAGAGGCAAGGGTTTTTCATACAACTTACCTAATGCATCCATCACTTATTTTGTAGTCTTTTCCCTTGAAACATTAAATAATACCTAAGATGCAAGATAGAGTTTGGATTGTCCCAATTGCCTTCCTATCTAGCGAATCCCATTCTCCATCTGTCATACTCAAGGGTTTGTTCACCTTCTCGAGACAATGGATCATAAATATCCTTTTTGATAAAGGTAATCTTCCATTTGTATCTTCCAAAGATTGAAATTCGCCCATTGAATTTATCAACCTAGATCTTCCATCATCTGCCATGCTTTACCACTCAAGATAAAACTTTCCACTGTGATTCAACACTTCAACAAACCAAACTAGGCTCTAATACTAATTGTTAGGAAATAAGGGATAAAACATGCAAAATGATCCCTCACGAATCGCAACAATAGAAACTAATATGAAAAAACTTATTACGGACCTCAAATAAAAGTGCGAAATAAAATAACACAACACAAAGAGACAATATTTAACGTGGTTCACCCAATTTCTGTTATGTCCACAAAGAATCACTTGCTCAAATTTTATTACTGAAGCCACCACTCTCTCGATAAAATACCCATATTTGTTTGGGCTATGCTCAACAAGCTCTCAAAATTCACACCCAAATTCAAAGCGCATCTGCAATGTTTTTCACCCATTTATCATATGCATAACACCATATAAATAGATAATTGCTTAAGTAGTTTTACAAAATCTGTGGGTATCAAAACCATGGGAAAAAATCATCCCCTAAACCTATGGGTCAAAATCTAAGCCCATATGAGAAAATCATGTTTCCCGATATATTGGGCACGTTTTAAGGCCCAAAATATTTTTTTCTGAAGTCGTCCACTGAACCCTTATACTGAGGGGCTGTTGGCTCAGCACCGAACCCTAACGAGGATACATGAAAAGTGTACAGATTACTCTTAGTGTATAGTCTTCAATACTTTCACACATGAAAACAAGGTCCACAACCTAACATTACACATCTTACAAATTTGTTTTCACTTGAATTATTTATCTATTTATGGCCTAGAAAACTAGCTCCCATCAAGGACAAAAGCACTCGAGCACGCTTGTCCCTCATGGGTGCTATTTTTCTTCTCCTTCATCTTTTTACTCATTGGGGTCCTTTTCACTTCTTCTTCACCTTTTAACACTTTGTGTTGGCCTTTCAATTGTCAATTATAAAATTCAAACAAGGGAATCATATATATATACTTAGTTAATTCTCTCAAATAAAGATTCAAACATCATAAGGAATATATATGACCACCTAAGGTTATAAAAGGAAAAAATCCTTGCAAGGCATACATCTAGCACATACATATAAGGGATTAGGGTTGTATTTTTTTGCATACGGTGCATAGGAGGGGAATTAATTTTATTTCATCATGCACATTTTGCATACTCGGGAAAATTCTAGATCTATCCCAATATTATTGTGCCACTTACAAAATGGAAAAAATAGGACACATGACATGGATACACACATATACACAAAGAAATAGAAGGATTCTAATATGTAGTGCAATTCTCGGTAGTAATCTCACTTTTTGGGTGACTACAAGGGTTAGTCTCTCACCATATTCTATATCCTTTTTATTATATTTGATATGATCTACGGGAATGTGTAGCTTAGCTATATATTTTGCATGTTACATGTGCACTTAGAACCCTAACAATGAAGTTAGAGGAAGACATTCCAACCCATAAAAGCTCAAAACCTTATCATATGAGCAAAAACATGAGCCCAAGACCAGTCACTAGTGCCTAGACTACTCTTTTCCTCCTACAAGTGCTTATGTCCTACAAATTTCTATACTCCCATATCCATCCTATTCAAGTGGATACAAATTCCCACTCATTCCCAAATCACAGAATTAGATAAGTGCTCACCCCTCTCTCATTGAATTAAGTTTTTACATTTATTGAATGCTTATTACTTATTCATATTGTAGATAATAGGATTAAATTCAAATTAGATTAAATCATTTCCCATTGAAACATATTCACTTCGACCTCTTACTAGTAAAACTAGAAGATAGAATATATATAGGCTTGATCATGTAAGAGGCATTCTTGATTATGTAGTTTAATCTTTCTGATGAAATGGAGAATTGAGGATCAATATTATTATTTTTATCTAGATCTTACACCCCTAATTCTTTGAGTAACTCTCCTAAAAATCCTCTTGTGACACCTCTCAAGTCATCTCCTAAATCTCTATTAGGCATTGAATATTTAAAAATAGAAGATATATAACCTAGAAATTAATAAGCACCACCTAAAAGGAAAGTTCACTTCCATGGGAAGAAATACAAGACCTCTGTTTCATTCACCTCCCTCTCTATGAATTACGCAAAGATGATCTACAAATAATTTATAAGAGATAGCACAGGATATGGAAAGAAAAATCATGATGAACATCTTAGTTCATTCATCAAAACTTGTGGAGTTGTTGGTGTTTATGATCAATATGTATCTATGAGGCTATTTGTGGAATCCTTGTATGATGCAAAAAAATTAATTGTGTTTTCATCTATCTCGCTCATTCCATAATATTAGGAGATGATATTCAAACCAAATTTTAGTCAACATTGAAGCGGATGAAGATATAAATGACATACATGCGCAAGTTAATCAAACAAAGAAAGAATAAAAGATCACATTAGAGAATTCATGGGGAAACGTATAATAGGTTATTCAAATGTATCTCTAAGGAAGTTGCACCTTCTCTTCATAATAAGAATACATTCTCTATAGCATATCATTGTCGAAGATTGGATATATGCTACGAAAAATGTAGTTGAACACTTTGGAAGAGGCCCAATAAATTTCTATCAAAGTGGAAGAGGACATTATCATGTCGGGAAAGATCAAGAACCATTCATCAAGAGAAAATACAAAGCACACAAGGTGAATGCACTTATTCATTGCTACAAAATTTGATCAATGATATGTATACACTTAAAAGAAAATGGCCAAACATGTCCCAAAACAAAAATGTCACTAGAATCATATTGTTTGAGCTCCACAAAGTCTTTCCTTCGAGGTTGCACCTTTTAATGCAGCCTGTGAAGCTTGATGTTTATAAGTTGTATAATTTAGATATTCTAACATTATCTACTAAAAATTCTCTTTAGATTAAGATGTAGAGGAATCCATCGCTGATATGGACAATAATTCTTGTACAGTTTTCAATCAATTAAAAATAAAAATAGGTCTTTTCCTCTTCTTCCCAAGTGAAACACTTTACTTATCAAACAAAAAATCTAAAAATAGAAACAGGAGGAGGATCAATGCTTCCCACTCCCATGGTCATCGAAGAAGAATCCTGAGACTTCCTAAACCAAAGCCACATATCCTTCTCTAGGTATGTCTCTTTCTTTTCCTATTGTCAAATTAGTTAGTACTTCGACTTCTACCATTCCTAAGAATGTCACTCCTACTCATATCAATTACGTAATTTTCCACCAAGATTCTGCCTCCTCATACTTTTACATCATTGATCACATAAAGAATGAAAATTTCCAAATTTCTAATGCTGAATATTTGAAAATTCACACAAAGATATTTGATAAACTTGTTAATTTTATGAAAGGAAGCAGATCATAGTCTTGTTTCATCAAACCAATTAACAATTAACTTGTTCCCACTCCTTGCATCACTCCTCGTAATATTCTTACGCCCACATCTTCCAATTATAAAAAATGAACCTTTTTACCTTTCTTTATTAATCAACGAGTATAATTTGAGAAATTGCATCATTGAATCGAGATTTTGTGATAATAACATGTCCGCAAAATTGACTGAGTCTCCTAGTCTTACTCTCATTCGTAATACTAGACAATGTTACTCCGTGGAGACAAGGAACACTCCTCTCATTAGTCAAATAGAAGGTATTCAAGTGAGATTAATGAATTTTCCTGACAAGAAGGTCCTGGTGAGCATAATCTTAATGTTGTTCAACAATATCCTTGATTAAATGAAATGTAGGATGATCCTCGTGTATCCTTTATTGTGCATGATATTGTGGACATCAACATTTCATATTCTCTTCTTCACCAATTTTATACAAAACATAAGGTCTATGTGGGACATCCCATTCTCTTCGATTTCCATAATTTTTATTCCCATAGACTTTACCTCTCTTAACACCTCTTCCTCTTTGATGGTTCTAGAAGCCTTCTTTGTTATTCGTTTGTTAGTCCTGAGATGTTTATACTCTTGTGCTATAATAACCACGTCATCCTATTATTAGATATGATTTTTCTCTCTTTTTCCTTCAAATATTCTAAAATAATTTGTAGTCTATTTCTAATCTACCTTTAAGGATAATTATTAATCTTCCACTATGTTATTTTTTTTCCTATGTATGCTTATTTAATCTTGAATAGAAAATATCAAACCATTTGCACACTTTGTAGCTCCATATACTCTTCCATCTCATCATTATCTAATCAAAATTACAACTTATGGAATTAATAAATATGATCTTAGAAACTATTATCCTTAAATTTATCTACCTTAAATTTTGAAACCTTCTGTATAAGGTTTGAGCATAGTCCATATGTAAAAATTAATTCTTCAACTTCTTCTCTATCCTACTCAAATTGTTAATATTCTATTTTTATTTTCATTCCATCTCCTTTCGTAAGTGATTCCACCATATCATTCAATGGCCATTCAGATTTGTGAATCAAAATTTTACATTTTTCTCTTCTTTCATTGCATAACCATTTAAATAAATTCTTTACGTTATTTAACCACTTGTATCAATTCCTGTGGTTTTAGAATCCCATCATAGTCGGATACATATACCTTAATTACATCATTCATTCCTTAAAGTGATTTAATCAACCTTTATTCAATGGATTGTGGTTTCTCTTCTCCTTTTTCATAATGTGTTTCTTCTTCGATTTGATTCTTGATATCATCTCTTCCATACATTCTCATTAGACACATAATAGCTTATAAAAAACCCTCTACGATCCTATATAATTTTTGTTGATTTATATACATATATTAAAAACCTTATTGAAATCTTGCCATCATATCACGAACGTATGCTTTAATACCAAATGATAAGTTTTAACAAACAACAAGAGAAATATATTACACAAAACTCAATTCTTAACTAAACTCCATAATCATCTTGATTCTCTAATCTTTCAATTATATTATATTCCTTATTATTTTAATTCCAAACAACACCTAAATAAAATTTAATTCTAAAAAACTTGACTCAACTTTCCATATTTAGTAAAGACACCCTTTTTAGCAATAAATAGTTTTAGTAAATTATAAATTCAGCTTTCCATATCCTAAAAATTTGCACACATTATCAATTTTCCCAAAGTAACCTATTTCTCTAATTTCAGCTCAATTTAACTCATAGTTAAAAAGAAATAATTTTCCTAATTAGAAAATATATTAAAAAACATCAGGACCCAATTTTTGGAATCAAGATGGATGATTTTATTTTTCAAAAATTGTTGTGATGGATTGTATGTGGTTATCCTAGTTTAACATAGCATAAAAATTCTAATAAATTTACGTAAAAAATGGACTCATTTTGAGTTGTGAATAAAAATTTATTTTCTTTGCAAGACATGAAAAAAAAGCGCATCAATACCTATACCAAATTCAAAGTAATAAAGTTGGTAAAATAGAAAAGAATAAGATTGGGAAAATGGTAATAAGAGAAAATTATATATAGTATGACATATTTTTATTGATGAATAGTATCTTAGATTATATCAATAAGTAAGATGATACAAGAGAATTCACAAAAAAATGGGAGGTATGGAAGCATGCCCAAAACCTCAAAACAAACTAGGTAAACATAAATCCTAGGAACATAACAAATTACATAGCATCAAATGAACAAAAATAACAAAGAAGTTAAGCTCCACTATGAATTATTATCTTACGGGCGGATCATGATCACACTAGCTAAATCCTCACAATTAGTTTCCACTATCTAACACATCCCAAATAGATGCAAGATGGTTTCATCTTCAATATCTTTAGTAGTGGCCCAAAAGGGTTATATTACAAGACAAAAATCCATAAATTTGTCGGAGTTGAGTTTGGAGGCTCCAACTATCTTGATTGCATGGTGTGGGGATAATAGGAAATCCCAAACCAAGTTGACGAGGGTGAGGGTATCCCAACCTTCATTGCGGGATGAAGGTGAAGGAGATAATATCCTCTGAGGAGGTTATATTTGGGGAGATCAAGTAGGCCCAAATGAATGAGCAACAATTACGACAAGATCCGATGGCCACCACATCTAGGATTCCCACCTGGCACCATGATGTGGTTGGTAGTGGCAAGAGAGGGATGGTGGTTCATGAGAAAAAATTACCAGGGGAATCACCCTATTGAAGAATTAGCATTTGCAAATGATCTACCTAGATCGCTACTTTGTTATCTTGAAATAAATATACAATAATAAATTCTGATAACCATATATTTTTATAAATAAATATTTTCTTATTAGATTAAATATTAAAAAATAAATAAGAACTCCTTTATCTTCAAAGCCAAAATAATATTTACCCTCTAAAAGCATGCCAAATCTAGGGTAATTTGTGGGGCATTTGAGGATTGTCTCAAACAAGAACATCTTGCAATATAAAACACTCGAGTCGAAGGGGGAAGAAAGAGTGAGTCTAGTTCCAAGCCTTTTGTTATTTGAGACAATACCGGAAAAGGCGAGAAAAGGTTTCCAAATGACCACAAAAGTGACATTTGGGAGAAGAAACTCCCAAATTAACCGAGACAACAACCAAGCGAGAATACTTAGTGAATAACACACCACACAAAGTGAGAACTATTTGGTTCCAAACAAAAGGACTAAACCCTATCAATTCTCCTTTTCAATATTGATGGTGAGGATCGATTCCTCACTAGGTAGTGAGCTTTCCGGCATGGAAAAATGAGGTGAGAGCGAGGCATAACATTGTTAGCCAAGTAATTCTTGAATGGGGTGTTTACATACCACTTCGAGTTCATCAACTAGGGATGAGACATAAGAATAGAAATCTTGTGGATCATACAATCTAGCAAAAGAAGGAATTGATGTCATTGATGAGAGATCGATCTAGAAAATACAATTTTAATTTATTTTTGAGATCTTTTTAGGGTATCTAGGATTGATTAAATTTTTAAAATAAGTATTTGATGATGTAAATTCATGTTTTGAAAAGCCGAGTGTGGGAATCCAAGGAACCTCAACCAAACAATTATCCTTTAATTGAATGACATGAAGACAACTAAAGAGAGTGGAAATTAAATGAAAGGCTATCGTGGTAGCCATTTCCATTGCACAATAGTCATGTCTTGATTTTCTCTCGAGGCTTTACAAATACTTTTGAGCACAAAAGTGTAGACTATATTGATTGAAATAGGAGCAATGAAAAGATTTGCAAAGCTAACACCTTTCCATGTAGTATGACTATAAGGGGAGCCTTCTGCATTCCATATCAGTAGGGGTACCTTCCATGATTCTTTCCTTATGTGATTTGTATTATCCATTTGGCATAGATCACTTTTCCTTGATGTAGAATGTCAATGAGGCCTAAACAACCTTAATCTCTGGGGAAAGAAACATGTTTCCCATGAAACCATTTGGAAACCTTTTCTAGTTGAATCATTGGTCCATGAGGTGACTACTAGAGAGGGTAAAATATAATTATAGGTGACTATGTCATTGAATTAATTTTCAATATACATGTAGCTCATTGGAACAATGTGTTAAACATACATAATTTACCATGTAGATGCACACGAATAAATACAATTTTTGTTATGAAGAGGTGGAGTGAGATGATTATTTATGTCTTTTCTTTTAATTTTTTTAGTATGTCTATTTGAAAACATTTCACCACGACTATTTATTCATATGGTATATGGGACTGACTATGAATAGAAAAGGCACAAGGTTCGCAAGATATGTCATATAAGAATTTCTAATCGAAACCACCCTCATTAAACATTGAATAATATTCCACTACAATACCATTCTCACAATGTACAATATGAAATCCTAAGAAACTATAGTTGCACTTCTTCTAAATTTTAAGGAAATATGTTATTTTAGGAACTAGTGATATTGTTTTTGTTAGGTGTAAAAGAAGGTAGCCTCACTATTTAAGGGTCTCTATAAATTGGTGTATTTTTACTTATTTTGTATCAAGGAAAGAAATAAATATTTTTTCCAAATTTGTTTGTAAGGAGTTGTAGTACTGATTTTAATATACTAATAAACTTTTTTCTATTTTTGAGTATACATTTTTTATTCTTCAACCTCCTCAATCCTTCAAATCTTACAAAATATATATTTAGTACCATATTTTTAGTCCATCATTTCAATCTTTATATTTTCTATTTGGTTATCAATTTGTTTTTAATTTTTAGAGAAGAAGAAAACAAAAAAAAGTGATACTGAAGAAATGTTTACCTTCTAGTCTGCAAGAAATGGATGAGTTTATTTTTGTGTGGTTGTAGTACAAAAGCATCCAAAGAGGTATGTTGTATTCTATACAAGTGCATACCGGATGAATTTGTTATAGAGTGAGAAGTAAGATTGAAATGGAAACACATATGAAAAAAAAATTTTTACTAAGAACGAGTTCATACTTTTTATTATGATGAAGAAGTAAAATAAGACAATATAATTATATTATAAAAGAATAGCATATGTTCTATAGAAGATTTAAAGGAGGCATTTTAAGGAAATAAATTTAAAGTGATGTACGCACATGGTATCAATATTTTTGCATGTTAAATTCTCAAAATGTTACTATGGTTGAGCCCTAAGTACTCATTATAGACATATTGTTTTCCTTCTCAAAATCATGATAGAATTTTTCATGAAAATTTCCTCAACCTCTTGCCTTAGTGATAATTTTTGTGTCAATAAAATGTTTACAACTTTGGTTAAACTCTAGCAAGTTGCATGTATAGAGACATCTCAAAGTAAAAGAATCGATCAAATAACTATATTTTATATTTAAAGAGATATATCATTAATGAGTGTTAATTTCAACTTACCAAGATGTCGAGTAAGCAAATATTTTTACATTAAAATTGGGAACATATTTGTAGAACATGTCATTTAGGACACATCTCATCTAAAAATTTTAATCCAATTCCGATGATATATCTCTACAGAGATATCTCAAAATAAAGTTAAAACAAAAGGAATATTAATATGTAACACAAGGAACAATTCAATAGGATTGGAATATTTCAAAATTTACAAGAAAACTTCTAGATTAAGAAATCATATATCGAGAACAATGTTTCACAATATTAATTTTTAAGAGAACAATATAAGCATTCCAAAATAGTTTCACTCATATCTTCCCACTATCGTTATGCTGATTTTCTGTGGTTTTCTTTCATGGAAATTTATAGGAGCTTGTCGATTAACTTATACGAAGTGTTTATAAAAATAGAAGTGTTTTCAATGTTAATAATAGGAGTAAAACGTGTAAGTGATTTGTATTATTGTTGACAGTTGCCTCAAAAGAGAATATATTAGGTGTAATGTGTTTACATTGCTAAAATTAAAATGTGAGAGTTGTAATACGTGTTTTCACTCCAACACTCGTATCTGCATATATGATACTCCTACTTGATAAAGACAAATGGAAATTAGGATTGATATTAGACTGTCCGTCAAAGAAATTTTCAAAAACTTAAATATGTATTTGTCCGCATTTTCTCAATTATCCGAAATCTAAATTTGTGGTTATACAAGGTTTTATTGGAAAAATGTCACTTACCATTTATCACAGCGATTTTTCTTTGCAATATCGACACTCTTAATGTCCCTTACTAAAGTGGTAAGTGAGGTAAATACTTTAAAACATCTTATGTTATTCTTTTAAATATTGCGTCTCTTTGTTGGGATTGTTTAATAGGTATTTCTTATTAGTAATTGATATAACGAGTAGAATGAATAGTTATGGTAACAAAGTATTTTACAATATAAAGGGTTCAAAAAGTAGAAGAATTGACATAAAACATACTCAGAAATAAAAATGAATTTTATTAATACAATAGATTGAGAGCTTCAACACCTTGTTGAGAGATTTGGTTAAGGTTTACTTGTTCTTGCCTTGATACCAAATGAATACAAAATAAATGTATCTATATAGACCCTTGAAGGCTATGATTATTTTCTTGGATACCTAAAAACAAAAATATATTACTTGCTTCCTTAAATAAAAGACTACCTAAAATTCTAGAGAAGCTGCATGCAGATTTTTGGGATTACAAACTATACATAGTCGAAAGTTGTTGCAAGAAAATATGTTAGTGTCTAGTGCGGGAAGTTGGGATTATAACTTGATACAACTACCCATAGCGACAATTACCTATATATTGTTCCTCCAATATCTTAAACATGACAAAAAAACATGAGGTGTGTTATGAGATGTCATTGGGTATGTACCTTGAAACAACTTTAAACTAGCATCGATAAAATCTAGAAAGACATTGTTGTAAAGAGGGTTTGAGTGAGATAATATTACTTTGTCCTCCCACGTTTTAATAAACCATAATATCATTTTTTCCTCCTTTTCATTTTCTTATGTTTCCATTTTCCCTAAGAAATCATTTTCATTTGTTAAGAAGTTTGAACTTGAGGAGGAAGCTTTTTTTTGTCACAACCCTTTGTGAGAGAGAACCACTCAAAAATGTCAATTCGAGACTCTTATTGATCTTGAAATGGTGCCAACCGAACCTATTGATGATGGGAACCTTCAAAAAAATTAAATATGCTACGTAGACAACATGTTGTTGGGAAAGGTCTCAAACAATTTGAAGAATTTTGCTCATTTTAAGGTGTCACAAGGGAATTTTTTTATCAAAAGTTTTAAACAATTTTTTTGGAAAACTCCTTAAATTTAGATGTCATTAGAGAAAAACTAGCTATGATTTATTCAATATTTTCCCTTGAGTATCCTTTTAAAAAATTGAAATATTACGTATTAAAAGTATTATCTCGATATATGATTTCTTAATCTAGAAGGTTTCTTGTAAATTTTGAAATATTCCAATCCTATTGAATTGTTCCTTGTGTTACATATTAATATTCCTTTTGTTTTAACTTTATTTTGAGATATCTCTGTAGAGATATATCATTGGAATTGGATTAAAAAATTTAGATGAGATGTGTCCTAAATGACATGTTCTACAAATATATTCCCAATTTTAATGTAAAAATATTTGCTTACTTGATATCTTGGTAAGTTGAAATTAACACTTATTAATGATATATCTCTTTAAATATAAAATAAAGTTATTTGATCTGATTCTTTTACTGAGATGTCTCTATACATGCAACTTTCTAGAGTTTAACCAAAGTTTTAAACATTTTATTGACACAAAAATTATCACTAAGGCAAGAGATTGAGGAAATTTTCATGAAAAAAATTCTATCATGATTTTGAGAAGGAAAACAATATGTCTATAATGATGCTAGGTAGATATGGTCAGATATACCTTTCTAAATTAGGGAACGGAAGAGGATCAATTTATGTTGCGGGAGGATACAACATCGTGCATGGCCATAAGTTCCGTGCAATTTACAGAGTGGAGGAAGACGAGTGGGAAATTCTCCCAAACATGAAAAGAGACATTGAAGATCAAGGTGCTTTTATTGATGGCAAGTCTTATGCGCCTAATGAATTTGGGTCCGCAGAACTATATGTTTTCAACCTCGACACAAGAAGCTGGACTACAGTGAAGAATCGGCGGAAACTTGGTAATGTTGTGTGGCGGAGTATGGCTCCTGTTGATGGTAATGAAGTTGTGTGGCGGAGTATATTGGTTCCTGTGGATGAGAGGTTGTACTGCTATGGATTCCGCGAGGGAGTCAATGTGGAATACAAGTCCAAGGAATGTGTGTGGAAAGAATTGGCACCCAATCCAATGGATGACGAACTTTGGTCTGCTACTCAATGGGGGTGACAATCTATTTTTTTGGTGGACGTGATATTGTTGGGCCTGCAGTTTTTCGTATGTTTGTGCCTCCTGCAACTGAACGGGTTCAATTTTCTGGAATCGTGGTTGAGAGCTCAAAAGATTTCAATAGTTGGGTTTCCTCCTTTACTACTTTGTACATTTGATCAGTATGAGTGGTATTCTATTCTATTCTATTCCACCAAATTCGATCAGAAGAATTGACAGGTAGCTCAGCTACCTTGTGCTCTTTGACAATAGTTGGTAACAATCAATTCAGAGCTGAGCAGGGATTTCTGGTAGCTGTCTTATTGCAGCTGCTGTTGTTTATATTACTTCTCCTTATGTCAATCCTTCATATCACAAAATTCATTCCAATGGTGAAGATGAAAGTCGCAATAGCATTGTCTATGCTTCTCCCCATCCCTTTCTCCATCCTCTTGCAGGTGCAATGGTAGACTTCATGTCTGCCAAGTTATTTAGTTCATGATAAACATGTTTATACGAGCAATGGTGAAAAAATTACCGAGTACCGGCCACATAAAGATTCTAGTTTTTATGTAATGAAAGAATAATGAGTGACAATAAATTCGAAAAAGTAACAACCCATCAATTAATATAAATATGTGCACGTCATGAACAAAAAGATATTTGACTCTCAGTTTTAGCTCTGAACAAATTAGGCACTTTTACCATCAGTTGGCTGTTTTGACTAGAGAGAGCTGGCGCCCGAAAACAAAACGCCGACATTCCTATGAAATATCTTGAAAATTAATGGGGCAGCATAAATGTTTTTTCCCTTCCTCTCTTGTGGGATACGCCACCATCTTGCCCGTTACATACGAACACATGGCTCTAAGTTTAAAGGTATCGAACTAAGTATTATTCTTTGCAAACATAAATAATAAGAAAATTACATCAATCCTATTGTACTATGATTTAGTTAATTAGGATTGCATCGGTTAAAAATTTTAAAATTATTTCCTAAGAGGCTAAACAAACAAATTGTTCATATGGATGTTCTAAAAATATATATTATTAAATGTTCATCAAGGAAAACATAATATCCTAAATGCATAAGTAAATGACTTAGCGTGAGGTAGATAGTAGAGTTAATATTACTTTTTGTATTAAAGTACTATTTTATATTCACATGCTCATAATGAAGGATGATAAGTTTTTACTTGTTTCATATCGAAATAATAAAAGTATGTTATTATATATCATCACAACTTTTAATCTTCATTGATCTAAAGGTGGTACTAGATTAAAACATGTTGATCCGAGTCCACGGCGGTGGACACTAAAAATGTTGTCTCCCACTAAGCCTCTTAAAATCAGCCACATATTCACTATGGATATACTACGATTACATATTTAATATTAAAAATTAGCAAATGCCAAATAACAACGAAAGGTAACCACAAGATGGGTTGAAATTTATGATTGGTTGATCATTATAAACTTTTTTTTCTCATAAATTATCTTAATTCATCAAACTTGATTCAATGTTATTTTCATACAAAAACATGATTGATATGCAACATGTTCTTCTTGAATAGGAGATAATACAAAAATTATGGCTAGTATTGTTCAATAAACAAATATAGATATTATTGTGTAATCCATACCTTACATCGCATAATTGGTTGGATGAGTTTGTCCAACATGTATATTATTCTTTAGGAAAAATTTTACTCTTGGGATATATTCTCTTTTCAAACCTATCTCTTAAGATTTCGGTGAGGCAATGTCCACGTAAGTCTTTGAGGCCGTGACAACATGGGCCTAAATAAATCCCATTAAATCTCCAATCTCCCACCGTCGGGTGGCATTTCAAAAGCCTCTAACCTTAAATCCACAACCAATTCGTGATCTCGAGGCTTAGGGACAGGGGTTCATTTTAAGACACCCCTATAAAATTGAAGGTGGAAAATACCTGGCGAATATCCCCGTAACCACTTTCAGCGAAAGGCGAATTTGACAGTATTAAAAAACAAAATTTTCGCCTGGTTTTTCAAGGCTAAATCAGAATCCTTAAAGACGCACGTCACAGGCGCGACAATAGCTCCTAATGACGTGCGACACTGGAGCGACACTAGATCGTAATGACGCGCGACATTGTAAACAAATGACGCGCGACACAGTCACAAAATGACGCGCGACATTGTAAACAAATGACGCGCGACATTGTAAACAAATGACGCGCGACATTGTAAACAAATGACGCGCGACATTGTAAACAAATGACGCGCGACATTGTAAACAAATGACGCGCGACATTGTAAACAATTGACGCGCGACATTGTAAACAATTGACGCGCGACATTGTAATCAAATGACGCGCGACACTGTAATCAAATGACGCGCGACGACACTCTGGAACAAATGGCGCGCGACACTATAACCAATTGTGCGCGACACTATGAAGAAATGGCGCGCGCGACATAGCAACCTATTGGCGCAGCGCGAAGCAATCTATTGACGCGCGACACTATAATCAAATGACGCACGACACTGCTTCCTATTGTCGCGCGTCATTTGAAGCAAATGACGCGCGTCAATAGGGGCAGTGACGCCTATATCTAGGTTATAAATACCCTTATTCCGCTCATTTTCTCGTTTACGTTTTCCTATTCTTGAATTTTTGCGGTCGAAATCTTCTTCAAAGACGCAATTTCAGCTCTGATGTCGACTTCACATGCCTCCCAATTGCAAGTTCAAAAGAAAATGAAGAGAATCCAAGTCAATCGATTTCCAAGATAACCTACGGAATCCCTTATGCCCTCACATCCATACGGCTTTAAGGATGTCTCCGAATATCAAGGTATAATAGAAGAGTGTGGATTCTACCGGGTTAGTTAATATGCCCCATTTCAAACAGATCCGATATTTTGAATTACCTTACGTCATGCTACAATTCGAGGACGGTATATTTTATGTGACTCGAGCGATGGCCACATGTTCCATTCTCTATCGATCCGAATGACATACATCGGTTTACTGCCTTCCTATCGAAACTTACCAAATGTTCAACCAAGCAACACTCGTGGAAGAAAACAAGAAATTTCTCGAATCAAAGTCGGTTTCCATGTTGATTGTAAGTAATTTATTCATTTTTTTTATTACATTTTTATTATTTTTATTACATTTTTATTACGATCTGATTTGCTGTTATAAATTGATGCTAATTTTCAACTTTTTTAGCATTTGCAGCCCATGTCGATAAATCCAGGCGTGGTGTAGATACACAATCAATTGCACACCACTTTCTTGCTGCACTTATTGCATTTTCAAGCGAAATTGTTATGCGGGGTCGCCAAACAGATATCCCAAATTGGGCCATTGCATACATTTGTGCCACTATCTCAAAACAACAATTCGATTGGTGCACATTTATATCAAAAAAAATTAGAGCTGACATATCAAATTCGAAAATGTCAGAAAAACCTTTCATTTATTCAACCAACTATCTCCTCGGCTTCTACTATGAGGCACTTTTAAATTTAAAAGCTAAAGAAATTCCTACTTGCTCTGATGAGGCTTTGATGAAATTCTCAATTCCATTTGCAGAACAACAGGTATAAACTTTTTAGTTTGTAAATTGTATTACAATTTTCTTCATTACAGTGCGAAGTTATTAAAACTTAAATTTTAATGTTTTGCAGAGAAGATATCTTGAAGCCATTCCCAAAAAAAAAAAGATGTCGAGAGGAAGAGGCCAACTACACGCGGAGGCTTCGGGGGACTCCCATTCCGAAATGGAAGCTCACTCCTCTCCAGACCCTCAACAATTTGAACTCGTTAAACGCCAGAGAAGTAATACATTCTCATATATTAATTACAAATTCCAAAGTTGCAGATTTATTTTTCAATTTAAATTTTATCAAACTGAATTGACAACACTTAATATTGATGAATAGCAGGGACTATGGAACCTTCTTCCCCAACTCACTCAATACAGTCCCATGCATTGATATCTTCAGAACATTGCCATTTGAGTACAACTCCTACTGAGGCCACCGTGCACCGAAAAAAACAACCCCTCGACAACAAGGTACAATTTTTTTGTATAGAGCGTTTAATTTCGTAGTTTTTAGTTTATGAAATGTTTTAATATTTTTAATTTTTTCTTGTACTTTTCAGCACATGTCAGTCATGAGCAAGCCACGGCACCGACACCCACTCAACCATTAATTTTTAAAATGCCAACCAGAGGAACAGTGAAAAAGACCATTGGTAAACGAATGCCTTTTGCTCCGGCCCCTAGTGGGACACTGAACCTTGACTCCTCGTTTCGAATTCCATCTCTCTCACTTGGTGGCTTGCCCGAGTCTGCAACGGCATATCTGTTTGAACAATATAAATTTAGATGAAGATTATTTGGGCATTGATAGCAATGACCCAAGTGGTTTCGATACCGCGAGATGATTCAAGGCGGCGGTATACTTCATCTTAATTTCAATTTTAATATTCTTTACAATTTTTAATTACATTCTGATTTATCTAAATCTAAATATTCAGTTTTCAAATTTATTTATCTAAATCTTGATTTATTTTTTCAACAACAGGATCAGCCCACCCAAAGACAGAAACAAGGAGCAGTTGATCTTGGTCATGGTGAAAGCCCCCACTCTTCTCCAGCAAGATCTTCTGCATCAGATTCAGAAAGTGAAGAGTTTCCACATTTTCCTTTGGAGAACCTAATTGGTAATGATTGTCAATCCCATGTCAGTGAGTTTATAATTCCTCAAATCAACAGCTTATAGAATGGGAAAAAAGGGCTAAAATTCTTATCAATGAGATTATTAGTCGTTATGAAAATTATTGGCAAAGGGATAGTTTATACGCTGCAGTCCAGAATCAACCTGCAAAGATGGATTCCCTACTTACCCAAGTAAAATGTGGGACTGTCACTTTTAACAACGACTATAAAGATGGCATTTTAGATAAAGCACTAAGCAGTTGGAAAATATTAGTGCCGAGGCCGAGGCATATTTTAACAAATGGTCAAAGGACAAGGATTTGGTATCAATCGCAAATGCCGAGAAAGAGATAGAGCGGTTGTAAGTACTATTACATTCTAACAATCATTTTTGTTAATTTGAAATTTTGAATTTACATTAATACTTTGAATTGACGTTACTCTTTTTGTGCGGTTGAAATATGAAAATTTGAAGAGTCGGGCGAAGGTTTTGCAAGTTCACTTGGAAACAAGAAAAAACGACTTATCCATGACAAAAAAATTTGAAGCAAAATATTGTTTTGGTTAACAAACAAAACAATACACTAAAGCGGATCATTAAAACACAGGTCTAAACCACGACATCTTGTTCAAAGCCAAAGCGATTTGCTGATCCAAATTTGCTTTGTCTCATGGAGATGCAACAAATCAAGAAGAAAGAATTATAAAAAATGCGGGCAGTCTTTGCGAGAAGATCTTATAAGTTCGGGGGTTATTTACTGCTTTGTTGGGAAAGGGTTCTGACCATAGTGGAAGAAGCCGTTGGGGAAGGGAGCGAGTTGTACAAGCTGGATAAAGAAAAAGAGGGTTGAAAACTAGAAACTTTTATTATTATTGGGGAAACTATAAATATTGAGTTTGAAAACTTCTAATATTGAGTATGGTATTTGAATTTAATTATATACAATCTTAAATTTTGATTACATTAGATGGTTGTGAAAATTAGAAACTTTTATTATTGACTAAACTTTTAATATTGAATTTGAAAACTTCAACTATTGAGTTTGTACTATCTATTTGAATTTAATTATATGGTGATTAGATGGTGATTATCATGAATTATATGTATGTTTCTTGTTTACTTGCATTGTCATGAATAGTATGTGGACGTAGATGATGAATGATGACAATTGATAATCAATGATAGATGATGATGAAATACGATGATCGATTTAATGTGTATAATCTAAAATTTAGTGCACGAATATCTTGTGGGACTTTAATTATCTTTAAAATTATGTCGTGGGACTTTAATTGTATACGTGGGGTTATCTTGTCTATGAAAAGTAGACTTAAGGTTGATAGGTTAAGAATCTCTGTTGTACTATGATTTTTCAACGTGTTGAGGACTTCAAAGTGTGTTTGGATTTTATGAATGACCTTTATCAGTCTAAAATAAAGATAGCCAAGTCAATGATGCTAAGGTCTAGCAATCTGTCCTGTTATCTAGTTGGTAAAGCTCAATCAAATGCAAGTTACTCTGTCAGTGCTTCAAGCTGACTCAGTCCTAGTTGGTGATGAAAATTCTCTAAAAGTGGTATAAGTGGTAATTGGAAACAGTCTCTTCCAGTACAAGAAGATTCATGGTGTATGGTCAGGTTATCTAAGATGAGCTTTGTAACTTTGTTTGACCTGAGGAGTGCAGTGGAAAAGTTTAAACAAAAAAAAGATCTTAAGAAAACTGATGGAACCAAGAAGGGGAAATTAATTGATGTTCCCAAACTTGATGCAAATCAAGCAGGAGGGAAGAATTCTGATCAATGTACTTTAATATTAACGGAGGGTGACTCAGCCAAGGCTCTTGTGGTTTGAATCAGGGAAATGTGAATATTGAATTTGGTAGTATTGTGACATGTTTCGACATCACTTTCCAATTTAATTTTTGTTATTTTAGGTATCCTTATCTATCGATTGGCGGGAATATCTATTTTTGGGAAGCTACCACTCACCAACAAATGGAGAATAAAGAGATAGTAAATAGAAAAAAAAATCCTTGGTCTACGGGAAGATAAAATATATTAAAAATAAATAAAATATAATTCTAAGAAATCAAGAAAGAATCATCACTTGGTAAGAAATTAAACATAATTGCAAATATGCTAGGATTTAGCTTACCTCTTGCGTATTAGATTCTTTGTGAAATCATCAAGGGTAACGTGCTAGATCTTTGTTTCACATGACATTGTAGATGGAGGGTGAGTTGCTTGACATTGTCGATCTGAGAAGTGCAGGCAACATCTTTAAATATATAGACCAACAATATCTTTAAAGGTCAAGTAAATATAAATATTATGTTGAAGAAGATACCTATTTAAAATTGAAATCATCAACGGTAATGTGCTAGATCTTTGTCTTAAAAAATTCAACACAAAAAAAATTGATTAGTAGATAGATGGGTGAGTTGCACAGGCGTTGTCGATCCCAGAAGTAAAAAAGCTTCCTCGGACGGATGTCAACCCACGTTTTCAAAAAATAAAAATTTTGTATTTAACTAAATGTAAATACATACACACAACGTAACATTTTTAATTATAACTTGAGTTGAAAAAATGAATAGTAACAAACAATAAGATTAAGGGGAAAAAGATACTAACTTAAAGTTGAAATCATCACTTGCCCTTTAGTATGATATAGATCTTTGTTTTAAAAAAATCCAACACGAGAAATGGATTAGTAGATAGATGGGTGAATTGCACGACATTTTTAGTATATAGACTGTAACATCTTTAATGATAAAGATAAAAGATAGATAAAGAAGATACCTACTTAAAGTTGAAACAATCCATTATCGGTAGCTTCATCAAAGTCGATGTTGTCTTACGTAGAATGTGACGAAGAGCCACTACACTCTCGAGGTTAAGGGGAAAAAGATACTTGCTTAAAGTTGAAATCATCAACTTTGCCATTGGTAATGAGCTAGATCTGTGATTTAAAAGAATCCAACACGTGAAATGGATTAGTAGATAGATGGGTGAATGCTTTGATATTTTTAGTATATAGACTGTAACATCTTAAATGATAAAGATAAAAGATAGATAAAGAAGATACCTACTTAAAGTTGAAACAATCCATTATCAATAGCTTCGTCAAAGTCGATGTTGTCTTACGTAGAATGTGACGAAGAGCCAATTACACTCTCGAGGTTGGGTATATTTGTACTTGTAGGCTGTATTATTTACACCTCTTCTTTCAAAGGAATTCCGGTCTTGCGATTGCTCTGTCAAGCGGAAGGTTTCGAGGAGTATCGTGAAGCGTAACACCTCATGCAACTTTCGATTTTTATCAACTTTGTTTCTCGGTTTTGATTTTATAAATGACAATGCCTTGAAAACTCTTTCATCCTCCACAGACCCCCAAAATCATTATCTGGCATAATTCATATAGTCTGAAATACTCACTGATATCTTCTTGTAAGATAGAACTTTGATAGATTCCTCTCCACAACCTTGTAATAGCACCACTTTCAGAAGGTTGATCTAAATTCTTATATTGGTTCCTCATTGTTGTTGCAAAATTGGTTGACTGAAACTTTAATAAATCGGCATTCAGTATACCTTTGATTTCCGTACCCTTGAGCTCTGACGTCTTAGTAAATTGTTCCATTATTGTACCCATTGATTTATGGAAATGCTTCTTGTGAAAAGTCTGCACGGCCACCTATACGTATTCCAAAAATTGGATTCATCACACCCATGGCTTCGAAATTTTATCTTTACTGAAAGCGTTCCTAATTTAAGCGACAAGGTTTACGAAATTTTTTTAAGCTTTATTACGGTTTCAACTATCACGAGACTCAAACAAATTACGTGTTACGGGAACATCTTCTCGCTCAGAACTGTAATATCTTGGCGTCTTTGCAAAATGTGCATAGGTATTTCCTTCCCATTAACGAGATGCATAGGTGATCGTGAATATTAAATCTCAAATAGGTGTTAGGATTTTAAGATCTAATAAATCTCTCCAATTTTAAAAACAGTGCATCAAAACTATCCTGCGAACAATACAATATATCAAGACTTTGACATACCATTTTCCTCATCCTTATAAAATCCACAATATAGATCAATCGCCTTACATGCATGCTTCATCGATGTATTGATCTCCTTTAACATTGGAAGAATACCAAGCAATGTAAGCAAAGTCTCCAAATCGGTTAAAGCGGAACAACGGGTCCCTTGCCTATCAACTTCATGGCGGTATTTGTGCATGAAACCAACCAATGAAGGATACTCCTCACGAACTCTGCATCTTTGGTTCATACAAAGAGATCCATCTAGTCTCCACATCCTTGAAGTTTTTGCCGTCTGTAATTCCAATTGCAAATTTTGGAACTCGAGAAAGCGTTTTGGGCTGCTTGACATATAGGCATGGAGTTCTCTTATTATGTCTTCTAATTTAGCAACATTTTCATGGTTGCTTTACCATTTTATACGCTAAATTCATTACAGTGAGCCATGCGGTGAATTGGTAGCATATATGGGGCCACTTTTGTTTGTAATCTAACACGAGCCTGTTCGGTGACCTGCGTGTGGATGCACCATCTGCTCCCAACGCATACCAACCGTAGCAATTTCATAATCGAGTCATACCAATGACATCTTTCAAATGAGAAACAACTATTTTGTATAGGTTTTCAGCATTGCAGTTTTCAACCATTTTCATAACACCCAACAGATGAGGTGTCCTTATATGATTTTCTAATGTATAGATGTGGATACATACCCATGCGGTGTTGTCAACTGCTGTCACTTCATCAATTGAAACAGAGATAAAGTTTGCTTTTTTTACATTCTCTTTCAAATCTTCCTTCTCTATCATCGAGAGGCATTTTGCCATTTCCCATCCACTACTCTCGGACCAATGAGGCCGAGGTACATTCACATTAGTTAAATTGATACAAAACTTTGAAATCAAGGAAATCGACATCGCCCTTCCTTTTTAAGTATTTGAAAAGAGTAGAGAATTGTATGAATTTTGCATGTAGATTTGTTTCTTTCATCTTACCAATATGTGATGTGATTGTTCCTCCCTTTTCCAACGATATCTGTGTTTTTACTTTCTGCCTCATATTCCATTGCGTATCGACATCATGCACTCCTTTTGATTTTCCACCTATGTGTTTTGATTTTACGGCCATCCGCCCCCTATTCTGATTAAATATTGTTTTCCACATGTTTTTATTGTGTCAGCTTGATTGCATTTTTGTTGCTTTCCCAATTTCCACGTACATATTGTACATGTACATTCACATGGGATTTCTTGAGAATTTGATGATTATACGGGTTCATAAATGGAAATTAGCTTTGCCCAATCAAACTTGTATGTCTGCCCGATGGTCCACATATTCTTGTTTGTTTTGATGCTTTACTTTTTGAGTCGAATTTTGAGCAATATCGCGATCACTGGTTTCCTCTTTCTTGGACGAGTTTGATATTGATTTACATCTTCCATTTTGCTCGGTGTTTGTATCTGTGATATCTAGCTTGCATTACAGTTGCACCCCAACGCGGAACAATATCTTGAAGATCGGCATATTATCGTAGGTTTCATTTGTTTGGTGTGATCTTGTGCGAAATGCATGTCCACCTCAATAATGCCTTCCACCACGATCGATGTTACGATTCTTTTTGGTGGCATCTATATGATTGGTATTTACATTATCGTATCATGAGTTTCCAAAATACTTGAAGAGTGATTTCTGAGATTTCTTACTTACTTTTAGGTTATTCGTATTCTTTGAGGTGGCACCTTCCATTATTCTGAAAAGAGTCGTGCGTCAGCAAAAGAACCAAGAAGCGACTCTGTCGGTCTCGAGGTCTTGTCGCGCGTGGCGTCGGATGTCGCGCGTCAATCTTGCCAGTCGCGCGTCGAAGCCTTCATCATCGCGCGTCAAGCCTTCCTCTGTCAAGCGTCAGGCCTTCCTCTGTCGCGCGTCAAGCCTTCCTCTGTCGCGCGTCAAGCCTTCCTCTGTCGCGCGTCAAGCCTTCCTCTGTCGCGCGTCAAGCCTTCCTCTGTCGCGCGTCAAGCCTTAGCCCAAGTCGCGCGTCAGTATTTCTCTTGTCGCGCGTCAATAATGCATTTGTCGCGCGTCAACAATCACAGGATAACAGTAATACGAATCTCTGGTGCAAAAGGGTATGCGAGTTCAAATTTCACAGTATTGGTAATTTGGTAAGCTACTTGAGGTATACTACCCGTCGAATCAAATAGGTTTTTATAGGAGATGTTTTCAAATGAAGGCGACTCCGACCCCAAAAAAAAAATATACTTTATATTTTAGGCGAAAGCGGGGTTGTTCCAACTCCGACAATTCGCCTTTTCAAATTTAATGATCCTCATAAGCGAGCTTTTGTCCATTCCCAAAACCTTCGTTTCTCTATAAAGCGAGCTTTTGTTTCCAAAACCCGTCTCAGAAACAATGTTTATGGCCTCCGGGGTGAGGAACCAACACCAACATTAATACACATCCTAGCTACAATGAATCTAGACACAGTTAATGTGGTAAGATAAAGGAAAACAAATACCCCATCCATTTAGCTATTCCTACCAACATACCCACTTCACATAACTCTAGGAGAAACAGAGAAGCCTTACCCAAACCGGACACACGATGGAGTGTGGGTTTTTATCTTGGCTTCCATCTAATAATATTGCGGCAGACAAACAAGTGGAAAGTGTTGAGGAAGTCTGGAGGCTAGTGACGATGTTGTTTGGTTGACTAATGTGACAAAGCTTCAATACAATGGTTATGGATCCCCAAAACATGAGCTTCAATTTTGTATTTATAATCAGATTGTTGACGATCTGGAAAATTCATGGTAAGCATCTTGGAAGTGGTTTTAACCACTTCCAAGTTGGGATTTCTCGGGTGGGGATGCGAGGTAATGTTGTTGGGATGTTAAGAGGTTGGTTAATGGGGAAAATTGTTTTAGATGGGTTAGTGGTGGTTAATAAGGTTAAGGTAGGTAAGTAAGGTTTACGAGAGGTAAAAAGGTGATTTTAGAGGGTGAGGGTAGTGATTTAGGACAAGTTAGAATGATAGGTTGAATTATTTATGTGTGTGGGGTGTAAACAGTCACCTAGGGTAACGAAAACCTAATGTCTACAATTAGTGAACCTAAAATAAAAATTAACAAATTTCAAGAATGAAAATGTTAGTGTTTCTAGATTATAGGGGTACATGTTGCATCATTTAATTAATGTAGGTTTTAAAGGCCTCAAGTAAATAATAACATTGGGCCAAATTGAACATAAATATTTTAAGGACTTTCCACATTATTTTCAATATAAATCAACAAGAGCCACGAAATGGTCAGTTCTTGCCTACAAGGTGTAAGGTGTTTGTTAGACTAATAGAATTTAATAGTTGTTGATTGATGTAAAAAAGTGTGTTTGTGCAGATATGTAGTTAATTTCTAGAAGTCATTTGCTCAAAGTTGAAGGTGTTATTACAAATAATGTTGAAGAGGGTATTGGTGTAAAGAAGGTTAGTGGAAAGGATATTGAGCAGAGAATGTTAAAGAGAGTATTGGTGAAAAGAAGGTTAGTGGATAGGATATTGAACATAATTTGTGTAGAAGGAATTGTCTACAACCAACCTTGTTGATAAAGTACTTTTGGTGAGATGAGACTCATAAAATTCCATCTTTGAAAAATTTGTTTTTCTTTACAGGTATATATGTCCACTGATTTTATGGCCCGAGTTATCTTTCATGCATCTAATCAGGATTGTTTGGAATATCACAAATTGAAAAATGATCACATCATACAAGAAAGAAAAGAATCAAACATAAACTTTGGAAATAATGTTGTATATTTTTATTCTTTTATGCCAAAATAATATGTATAACCCTAAATATTCC